>JAGFZM010004378.1:0-30654 GCA_017657215.1 Limnothrissa miodon
ATATATATATATATATATATATATATATATATATATATATATATATAATATTATATTAGTATGCAGTTTTAATAAAGCATAATGTTTATAGAGGACTAATAAATGTATTGGTTACAATGGCTTAAACCATAAGCTTTAGTTATGCAGCATCATTGGAAAATGTATAGAATATTAATAAAGTATACAGTTTATAGAGAATTCATAACATGTTTCATATGTGTAGCATTTATTAAGTGTTTAGTTACCAAAAGGTTTCCAGCTGCAGTCTCTCTGGATCTGAGGCTGCAGGCTGCTGGTGCTGTCAGAAAACTCCATCACAGAGCAGTTCTTGTGGAGCTCACTCTACACACACACACACACACACAGATGAGTTTGTGTGTTTATTCACATGTGATTGTAGATATGGTGTAGTGTGTAGTGTGTTGTGTGTTCGTAAGTGTGTGGTTACCTTGACAATGCTGATGGGTTTTCTGGAAAGGTGGAAACTGGTGTATAGCAGGAAGGTGAGTATGAATGTGAAGGCCCGATACCTACGCACACACAAATACAAACATTACAATGAACGCTTGTTGGAATGAATGTTAATGAGTGCAGAGATCAAAAGGGCAACTCCCATTACATGTAACTTAACTCCTTTCAGCTGTAACTTAGTAAAGTTTTTTGTAAAACAATCAATAGTCCTGTTGTTCCAGGCCACCAAGTACTGTTAGTAGGGAAAAAAGTTACATTTTACCTTGCCCAATTAACTTAGCAGCTCATTACTTGCTCTACGCTTACTTGGAGCTTACTTGGCTGACTTAGCTTACTTACAACAGGGCTATGATGAATCAAACTTTTCCGTTAACTCCCTTTAGCTGTAACTTAACAGGTAGCCTACTAAAACCACTAGCTGTGGGGTTAAATTATATAGCGCTCACATTATTTATTTCTGGTGCCAGACTTATTTCTCCATATGCGGGGCATTTATCCATGATGTGCATGTGTCTGTCTCGCTAAAAAAAAGTCTGACTCACTAAAAAATGTCTGACTCGCTAAAAAATATCTGTCTAAATAGCTAATAGATTATTGACTCATAAAACATCCATTAAAGCCTCTATGTGTAGGATCGTATTAGAATTCCCCATCTATCGGCGAAGTGGTATGCTGCATACGTTTGAATAAAATGTATTAGCCCTCCCCTTCCCACAATCCTAATTTCTTGCTACGGAGGCCGAACGCTCGCTCGCTCTTATCTCAGTTTCTGCTACTCAGTCTCTGAGCAGAAACACGAAAGGCGGAGCTGAATATACGATACTGCTCTCCCCTACAAGAACCCGTACTTTTGAAAATGGCGGCGCAAAATGGATATTCTTCTTTGGTCCCCAGCCATATCTATATATAAATGGAAATTACCAAGTTTACCGGAACACTACAATTTATTCATGGAGGTAATTACCATCGTTTTACATTATATTTTTAAAATAAAAAATATATTTTTAATAAAAGACGAAGATAAATAGAAGATAAATCCTACACATAGAGGCTTTAAAATAAAAAATTAATACATTTCTAACAAAGAAATCTGCACTTATTCATTAAATATACAGACAATGCCTTGGTCAGCTTATTAAATAAAGACAAAATTGTCAATGTAAAGAGGCAAACCTGCACCTTGCAACATATCAAGGACCAACGAGGAAGCTTCGTCAGTGTCTCCATCATATAATGTAAGAGATGGAGTGGTGACCATAGATTGTAAATATCTTGGTCTTACCATAGAAAGCCATCATGGCAGAAGTGTGCAGATGTTTTTTTTTTTTTTTTTATAAAGGACCAACAATCACTGCTTGTACTTCCTAAAGAAACTTTAAGGCCCACTTTGCACCATTTTTCAATTTATTAATCCGTTTCATTCTGTTTAGGATGCTAAAATGGGTCATTACACAGCGAACGAACGATGTAGAATGCGCCACCGTGGCCTATAGCGGTAGATACAGCACTTGCAATGTTCAGCAGCGCGGACCGCCTCCTATACAATGCAGTGCAATACAATGCAATACAGCGGTCTTTAGATGGAGCTCGTGAGAGAAACAGAACGTTGCTTAGCCCCTCTTTAACTTTTTCAAAACAGATTGCGAATTATGACGTCTGCTTTTATTATACAATATGCTGACATTGGTATTAGGTCTGGGGCCTTTTTGATAGTACTTTACTGCATACTGCTATGGGCACCCTAAAATGAAAAAAATCAGCAAAGTGACCTGTGCCATCTACAACTGCGTAGTCTGACCCGGAAAGCACTGACACATCTCACCCACTGTCAGTGGAGTTCCTGACACTCCCCTCGGGTAGCAGACATAGATACTGTAATATCACACCTACAGTACATAAACACACACACTGTGGCAGTCAGTCCTGCTATTGCAGAGCAAAGTCCATCGGGACTTTTCTTTGATCACACACACACACACACACACACACACAAACAGACACAGACGCGAATGCATAGGCACATACAGACACACAATCACACACACGCCCAAATTAAACACATTTGTTAGGACAGTTGGGTGTGTAGCTATGAAAGATTATCCTTTCCCTTGACCTTCCTCCACACAAATCAGTATGATGTAAGGTTTGAGGCTGCCATGCCTTTTTTGGGAATAGACAGTAGATAGTAGTAGTAGTGTTTATGGCAGTAGACAGTAGATAGTAGTAGTGGTGTTCTAAATGATCTTTGGTGGAACTCTCAGGAATACTCAGATAACACATTAACCCTAGTGTAACAATCAGGAAGATGGGACACCCAGACAAATCTTATTAACCATAGAGATACCCTAGTAGAGCACAAAGGGAAGCTCTTGATGAGCTGCTGAAAAACAAAATAAAAATAAAAAAGCTACATTCTACAGTTAGTTAGTAGTTCCCATCATGTTAAAAATCCTTCATTTTTTATATTTTATGTTTTGTTATTGAGTAAAAATAGTCTAGTTCAGCCAAATGTATCACCAAGCTGTCATCCAAGCAGATTCTGTAAGGATATTATGACAAGTAGGAGACTCCATTGTCAGTCATACTTTCTTCTAGGAGATGTTCAAAGACTTGTTTATATAAAATGATTACATATTAGACATATTAGAGTAAAGTAGATATCCATGGACACTATTCATGGACACTACCCTTGGCTTTAAAGGTCTCATTCCACCGTATTTTCATTAATTTTGTGGTGGTCTCTTGTCTAAAATAATGTCATGAGAGTTGGTTTCGACAAAAAATATGCTGTGGTTGTCTTGTTTCAAGCTATTTTAGTTAGGTGAAAACAAGAGCAGGGATAGCTCGAGAGGATTCTTATGAATATTAATGATATGCAAATGTATCGCCTCTGATTGGCTAACAACACTGTGATGCTCCCTCTAGTGGGTCTGTCTGCAGGCAGCCTAACATTTTCTTGAGGGCGGGTTAACTGCATAGTTAATGTTCAAATTGATGTACATTTGTACTGCTTTTCCGATTCGCTTGTTTTTCCCGGCAGTTTTCTTTGACAGGCGAATACAGACTACAGGGGTAGGAGAACATTTTGAAGTTGAGCATAGAAGTACAACTTGGGCTGACAAATCAGTAAGACAACTGCAAAGAGAGCATTCATTGGCTGATGTGCAGGACACACACACACAAACACACGCACCCACATATATACACACAAACTCACAGAGAGGCAAACTTACCATTGGTCCCTGTTGAAAGATGTGAGGAAACGAATACCAGGGGGTATCGGCGCCATGACAACCAATCACAGAGACACTCACGCACTTTAAACCCAGTCACACATGCATGAACACACTCAGGTTTAAACAAACACTAAGACATTCACCACCATGATACACTCATCGCCACTCATGTTGACATCCTCAAAGGAGACCTGGGCCCTAAAAGCACAAGGAGAGAGGTAGGAGAATTCTTAGTGTACTCCAGCATGATTGACCAAAATAAGCAGTACAAAGACAATTCCTCCAGAATTGTTAGATAAGTGTTGGCTGGTCAAACGGACGGACACGGACACACACACACACACACACACACACACACACACACACACACACACACAATACTATTACGCCACCTAGCCAAAATAAAAGCTAATCACTTTAATATGCTTTGGGCTTAAAATAATATTTGGGTCAATACTCCAACATCAACCTCAAAGATTAAGGATCAAAAGTTAAACTTTTACTTTTGTTGGTTGAATCATGACTAATTTGCAGATTACAAAAAAATCTATTCAAGTTAGTTTAATCAAAGTAAATAACAATCAGGACATCTTTAGATGATGAATACGAAATAGAGAAATAATTAGACAATTTGTAAACAATTGAAAAGCAGTTTAGAATATAAAACAGAGCAAACAAAGATGTCCCACATCCACCCCCTTTGACAACTGAACATGAATATTGGGAATATTTAAGCTTGTGGAATGTGTTGACCCTTCATGACAAGCATTTCACTTGGGAACCACAAAACAACCCACCATAAAGCTCAATATTAGCACACCTGAATGATTTATTCAGAAAAACATCCGCTGCTAAATCTATTCTGCCGCACTTGCGAAAGCGATGCCATGGCAAAGATAACATATTACCCATAGGCCTACATGGAAAGGCTAAATATATAGAAAATATATGATAAATAATAATCAGATATGTTGAAACTATTTTAAGTATGGTTTATACCGTTTATACCACTCACAGTGTAGTGACTATACCATACATAAGTTTAGCAACTTACTTATAACTTACTTACTAACCCTAGATGTTGCCTACAGCAAACAATTTTATTCAAAAGTGGTGTGAGTGCTGCTGAGTGGCATCCCTGACCCGTCCCATTAGCTGACCCCTCCCACAACACCAACTTACCCTGAGTGGGATGTGACCAACTTAACGGAAGTGCCCATGCCAGGACCGACTCTCCTAAAAGCCCTGCGGCTGAGCCCTTCTCACAATGGCAATGTCAAAATGAATTCTCCCAGTGTTACACCCAGAATCAGTCTCACTTCTTGACTTTAACATTATGTAGGGCTGCTATGTCTGATGCCATGATGAGGTCATGATGACAGGCCCTAAACAGCTGACCAACACTGTAGCCCACCATCAGAAGTTACTTAGCGGCCCTTCACTCTCACTCACAAGAACAAGAACCTGACCATATATCGCCAACTCTTTTCTAAAAGGACTGCGATCAACTTCATGGGAGACATCTCACAAGATGGACCCAGCTTCTTGTTGGTCCTGCAACTAACCGATTTACTATAGTAGTCTATGGCTTGACAGCACTTTAATGGGTATATACCTTGGTATTATTTTGATTGCTGAATTAGATCTAACACCATGGACTAATTGCTATCTGAACTGCTAATTGCAAACCTTTACATGATCCCAAGCAATTGGGTTATCCCTTTGAGATGTGGATCTGCCCAAGGTTACCACAGATACTACAGATAAAACTAGACCACACCACACCACACCACAAAGAAATTAGACCACACCACATAAAACCATGCACCATATTAGACCAGATCGCACCACAATAGACACACAGACAAACTAGACTGCATCAGACCACACCAGGCCATATTAACCCACCAGGGTATAGCCTATTAATCATCCAGTGCACTCACATCAGGGCACAGTCAGACTAAACCAGATCACCAAGACACACCAGACCAGACCAAATTAAGACCAAATTAACTAACAGGTCTTACGTTAAATAAGACCACAGCTTACATCAAACTAACCACCCATCCAAGATCAGATCATAGCTCAAATACAAAAAAACTTCTAACGTAGTGCAGCTATTTATAACGTTAGGTCCTAGCTCGCGGGAGTGACGGTAATGAACCGTCGATTCCAGACAGAACTGATCACAGTCAAATCTGCATCTTACCAAGCAGATGCTTGTGGATCGGGCAGCATTCCCGAGCGGAGTTCAAATTAAATAGGGTTTAGTTAAATACTGACTATTTAGGGTTTAGTTCAATAATGACGACTTTGTCCTAGCAGATGCATACAGAAAGAGTAGCCTTCCTCGTCATCACTTACAAAACACAAATTGTCCTCCTGTTTCTTGTCTTTACTGTTTTTTGTTCTATTCAGAGCGTAAATCAGTGGGTCTTACCGGGATTTGGAAGACGGCGAAAACACGACCGAATCCCTTCTTTCCCTGCTTGTGTGGCAGTTTGCCTCGTAAAGAACTTCCTGGTTCGGACAGACACCAACACATTGACGTCACGACATGGAACTGTGTCTTGCGTTGCCGCTGATCTCGCCTACGATAAAAAAAGATCAGAGAGAGACACGAGTATACGCGCACCTGCACAGCAGGATGGAAACTCGTCTAACTGGTACACGTGTAGCAATAACAAGAATGACCGGTATTATTGGCCAATTATTAACTAATACAAGGGGACGATGCTTCAAGGACGTTTATTGTCACATGCATATTTACAGATGTATGTGGAATTAATTACGTTGTTACTAACGAGCCCACTACCTAGTAGCAAATGGGTCTAGATTTTAAGACTGTGTAGATACATGTTGTTTTTTTAGTATAACGTGATAAACTACCGGTATTAAAAACTCTTATTTTTAGGTGCGCCTGCGGTTTTATTTTCGGCAGCTAAATGGGCTAAATGTAGCTTGTCGTACCCTTTTTTTCAGCGAGGGTTCTTACAACCTCTTTAATCTCTCGTAATTCTGTCATAATATTCCTTTGGATTCACATTCGCTGTAAACAGTGTGTGAAACGTAAGTCCTTCCTAAAAGTCTCACCGCTTCCGCCGCCTCACCTCGAAGTTGGCGTGTGGTTGTTATGACAACAGTAAACTGAATTCACGCTCTGATGTTTTGGTCGAGCCGAAACCCTTGTAAAGCAACTTAATCGTAGATGTTATTGCCTACTTCTGAATAATGTCAGACGCAGGATCCGTGGATTTTGACGACGAACAGGGCTACCTTGGGGTGAGATTAGATATGATGATGAATGGGCAACATAGGCTACATTGATATTGATATGTGTTAACAAGCAAGCTAGCCAAAGCAAAGTAAGATATCAATAACTCGTGTTATTCACTGTTCAGGAGTATGAGGGAGAAAGGAATGAAGCCGGAGAAAGACATGGTCTTGGCAGGGCTGTACTACCGAACGGAGACACCTATCAAGGCCTGTATGAAAACGGCAAGCGATGCGGTCAGGTATGCATTTTCCTTTCGCCCGTCAAGCATTTCCTCGAGGAGCTCTACTCTTCGACAACTTTCATGAAGACTAAACACACATTCCACCTGTCCTCTGTTGAAGGGAACTTATCGGTTCAAGAACGGTGCCCGGTACATCGGAGAGTACTACCAAAATCTGAAGCATGGCCATGGGGTCTTCTATTACCCGGATGGGTCCAAATATGAAGGTGCAAGAAATTAGGTGAAATATTGACTCTTTGCATTTTACAAGATAAAAGAAATTTCACAAGACATTAGAAAACTCTCTCTCCCCCTCTCTCTTCCTTTGTCCCAGGGAGCTGGGTTGAAGATCTGAGGCAAGGCCACGGGCTTTACACGTACCCCAATGGAGATTCCTATGATGGGGAGTGGCTTCGTCATCAGAGGTGTTCTTACCACACTTGGTTTTACACACACACAGACACACACACATACAGAGCCTTTAGCTGGAGTTGACACATATGTGAACACAAATACACCGATCTCTCTCACACACTTCGGTGTGGAATGAGAAAATTCAACATTGACTTTCTGTCAGGTAGCCTCATGTCTCAGGCTCAGGCAATGTGTACGTCTAAAGCTCAGATGTGAATGTGTGTGTGTGTGTGTGTGTGTGTGTGTATGTGGCCCAATCTCAGATTAGTATGTATGTGAGAGACATGCTTAAGGTGTATGTGTCTATGGATTCTAGGACTGTGTGTGTATGTGCACTGGTTCTTAGTACTTTGCTTGTGTGTATGTGTGTCTTAATCTCTGATGTGTTTGTGAGTTTGTTAGGCATGGCCAAGGTGTGTATGTGTACAAGGCCACTGGTTCCCAGTATTGTGGCTCGTGGGCCTCTGGGAAGATGGAGGGTGCGGGAGAACTCATCCATCTCAACCACAGATTCCAGGGCAACTTCCACAACAACAATGTGAGTCTCAAGGACATTCCTCTATTTATGTGTGTATGTTATTTCACTAGTTTCACTAGATGATGTGTGTGTTAGACATGGCCAGGGTGTGTATGTGTAAAAGACCACTGGTTCTTACAACTGTGTGTGTGTGTCTTAGGGCGCTTTCACACCACTAGTTCGATTCTTTGGTCCGCACCAGGCAATAACGTTGTTACAATGTAGCATGTAGGTGGCAGTGTGGTCTGCTTTCATACCGGCAAACGAACCAAAATTTGTCTGACGTTTCATCAATGTTTAAGTTCAGGTAACGTTAGAAATCTTAACGTTCAGTCATTGGTAGGCTACTTGCTCAGATCCTCATATATTACATTTTCTGTATTAGCAATTTTTAGCAAAATATTCAGTTCGAGAAAGTCGCGGTTGCGTCTTGTGAACAATCTGCTGATGGACTGGAGTCGCACGTCATTTCAGTCAGGGAAGAAGCGCTATTTTCATGAATGTTGCCATGCTGACTGTGAGGCAAAGATTGCTGAAAAAAATCCCACAAGGTCGGCTTCTGTGTGTCCTGGGTTTTACTACAGAATTTGTTATGCAGTTGGCCCAGTAGGCTACAGGGCAATTTCCCACAGGCACCCATGATGCATTTCGATTACTTCGAGTCTATGGAGTGGACCCGAGTTCTCGTTCTCACCAGAGGGACTGCACCAGAGTTTGGCCTTTGGTGCGGAGTCAAGCGGACCGAGACCACCTCTTTTTGGAGGTCTCGGACCGCTTGATTTAGTGCGGGTTCGAGTGCGATTGATGTTTTCACACCAACGCAAACGAACCGAACTAAGAGCTTTTGGTTCGAATGAAACGTTTGGTGCGCACTAACTGCTGTTGGTGTGAAAGCACCCTTAAACCCTGTTGAGTGTTTGTCTGTTAGGCATGGCCAAGGTGTCTGTGTACAAGACCACTTGTTCTTAGTACTGTACATAGGGTTAGTGTTAGTGTGTCTGTGTGTATGTGTCTGTTAGGCATGGCCAGTGTGTATGTGTACAAAGCCACTACTGTGTGTGTGTGTGTGTGTCCTAACTTATGTGTTTGTGTGTTAGGCATGGCCAGGGGGTGTATGTGTTCAAGACCACTGGTTCTCCCACTGTGTCTGTGTGTGTCTTAATCGCTGATGTGTTCGTATGTGTGTGTGTGTGTGTGTGTGCACACACGTGTGTTACCCTCGGTGCTCCTTGTGTGGGAGTAGAACTACATTATAATTTGAAGGGTTTGATATCTAGAATGCATGCTACCATTATAATTAAAATGGGGTTTAAATCTTGATCTTTGATGTACATACAGTAAGTAAATGCACCACTGCTAACCAACCCTTAAATGTAGATAGTAAAAATGCAGGGTAACTGGCCACACTGGCTAACAAATGTTAATGGGAAGCCCTGGTGTGTGTGTGTGTGTATGTATGTGTACAGCCCTCAGGTCCTGGGAAATATGTGTTTGATGTGGGCTGTGAACAGCATGGAGAATACGTGCAGGTAGACCAGGTATGTGTACACGTGTTTGTGTATGTGTTTCAGTGAGTGTGTTAACGCAAATCAGTGATACACGGGTTGATCCAAATTAAGTAGGTTCCCATGGTCGCCCATGGTCTCAAGTAATCAAATAACATTTTTAATGATATACAGGTCGCGGTCAGTTGGGACGTTTGAAATCAAGATGATGATTAAACTTTTGTGGTTAATTTTTTCTTATTTCTTTGCCACCTGTTTTGAGGCTGTCTAGTAACGTTAGTAAAAAGTTTCTCTGCGTATTCCGTGCCAGCACTTAATGCTTGGGAGAAAATTCCACTTAAAGCCCAGTTTCCCCAAGCTGAACTAAGCAATGCCATTGTATAATTTTAATATTTTTGAACGTCATGTAACTCTGTAATGTCAGTTTGATGCACAGCCCAATAACGCTATGAAGTTAATCAAGAGCATAGACTACTTTTAAAAATACTGTATGTGGTCAGGTACAATATTTTCACGTTAGTGTAAAAGTTGGTTGGATGCAGGTAATTTATAAATATACCCTCATATTATGGGTGTGTATATGGTAAATTTACTGCACAAGGTTGTGTGTGTTCTTGTGATCATGATTGTGTGTGTGAATACTTATGATCATGGTTGTGTGTGTGTGAGTGTGTAAGTAAGTTTTTGTGTGTGCTTTTGGCTGTCAGTGTGTTTGTGTGTGTGCTTGTAATCATGATTATGTGTATGTGTGCTTGTGATGAGCGTTTGTCTATTGGTTTGTGATTATGATCATTTGTGTGTGTGTGTGTCTATAAACATAATTGTGTGTGTATATTTGTCTGTTTGTGTACTTGTGATTATGATTTTGTGTGTGTGTGTGTGTGTGTGATTTCAGGACCGAGGGGATGGGGAGGAGGAGGAGGCTGTTTCAATGCAGTTGAAATGGAAACCCAAATTAGTCTCTGCACTAACACTCTGGAGTCCAGTCAAAGAGAACACAGGTAGGTATGTGTGTATGTGTGAGTGTGTGTGTCTGCACTTTCTCTCTAGCGTCAATTCAAAGAAAACACATGTATATGTGTGTGTGTCTGCACTAATATGCTGGAGTACAATCAAAGACAACACAGGATATGTATAGGGATCAATATGTGTGTGTGTGTGTCTGCACTCACTCTCCAGAGTAATTTCAAAGAGAACACAGGTATGTGTGTGTCTGCACTATATTGTACAAATAGTCCAGTCAAAGAGAATACATTTGTGTTTATAGGTATGTGTGTGTGTGGATACTTCAAAGAGAACACAAGAATGTGTGTGTCTGTGTATATGTGTCTGCACTAACACTGAAGTCCGGTTAAAGAGAATGTGCCTGTCAGTGATGTGTGGGTCATAGTATAGATGACTCGCAACTGACCAACGTTTTCAACTAACTCGCCCGCAACTCGGACTGCAAAAAAATAATTATGAACATATTTTACCCGACCTGCTTTCTGACCCGCAATTTTTTAAAGTAGTCTATGCTTTTGATTAACTTTGTGGCGTTGGGCTATGTAAAACTGACATTAGCTTAGGCTAGGCCTACTGATTTATTGGCATTAATAAGTAGGCTAAGCTTATTAAAATTAGTAGTTGGTGTGATTGTTCAGTTAAACGGGTTGGGGGAAACCAACGTTTTGTCCCGTGTCAGCATTCATTTTAAAGCTAATTTTCCTAATGCTCAACATGCAAGGTAAATAAGGATTTTCCATTGGTATTAGTTTGTGTGTGCCTAATTGAAGCTCTCACAAGCACAAAATGCAGGCATATATATATATGTTAAGAAACTTAACAGACCAAAACATAGCCAAATTCCAAGGCTACAAGCATTGCCTATCCAAATAAAAATATTCAATAGGCCTACCCATGGTACTAAAACAGAAACCTTACTCGGAAATAGGCTACAGTAAGTCTAACTGGAGGCTAGGATTAACTTCTCACGGTGCGTGCCTACGGAGCAGAACAGTGTGCGCTATTAATGGTTTGATTGAAAACTTTGCACAGAGGACAGCCCGGGAAATGCAGCTATTATATAAGTGAGCATTTTAAGTATTAAAATTATTTTTTGGTTTATTGGGTGTTTATTCGTGCTATAGAGTGAAGTGAAGGCGTTTGTTATGGTGCGCTGTCACCAGTGTTTTCTTTATTTGTTTTTTTTTTCCTTCATTCAAGGTGCACCGTCACCAGATTTTTCTATTTATGGTGTTGGCTTGGGCTACTTCTGTCAATTGTCGCATTCTGTTTGTGTTCATGGTCTGTTTATGGTAGGCTAGCGGATTACTGGACATTGCTCCATCATGTGTTGTATAGGGGGCTGCCTTGATCTTGCTTACAGGCCTTATGTTGGCTTGTTACGCCACTGGGCTATCAAATGTGTAAATAGCATCACACAAAGTACTCATGACGAAGTCAGTACTCTATGCTTATCGTCTTTCATTATTTCAACAAATGTCTCCCATACTTCGCTCTTTCTGTTTGTGTGTTTTAGGAGCTTCCACTCCCCAGTTTTCATCTTCTCTCTTACCGCTTCCATCTTTAACTGTATTCTTATGATGCATATAAAGTGTTTGTTTTTAATAGAACATTTTGTCTGCTATATAAATTACGAAAGTTTAATCGGCATCTTTATTTCAAACGACCCGACCGACCGCGACCCGAATGTCATTAAAAAATATTTGATGCCGACGGTGAACCGCAGGCACCAGTTCAAGTTGGATCAACCCGCGCATCACTGGTGCCTGTGTATGAGCGAGAGAGACTGTCTCATGTTATTTTCTGTTCTATTCATTTCAGAGGCACAGTTGGAAGGGCTGAAAGAACTGAAGACATAATAGGCCAACTGAACTGGCCACACACATACACACCTACAGCCAAGTGTGCACACACAAATTCACACACAAACAAACACACACACACACATACGACCAAGAAGGTGCATACACACTTTCTTTCACACACACACACACACACACACACACACACACACCAAGAATATATACAAACACACACACACACACACACACACACACATAAATGCTTGATATTAATTCTGAAATGTAAATTAAAGGCTTCTTTCTATTCTCTACTATAATTTAGGCCAGTTGTATGTGATATATGTGTGTGTGAATGTGTGAAAAACAGGTTGTGTGTGTGTGTGTGTGAATGTATGCATGAGTGTATGTGTGTGCATGGATGTGTGTGTGTTGGGTACACTCCTGTCTAGTCTCAGCTAGGGTAGGGTGTGTGATGGTTAAGATAGCATAGGTTGGTAACACACACACACACTCACTCACACGCACTAGTAGGCCAGGAGCAAAGTCCATCAATCAGAATGTTGTTCTCAGTTATTTTATACCTTGGGCCATCACAGCCCAAACTCACCCAAGAAGTATTTATTCGCCTTTATATTACCTCTTATACACCCCATAATGGGCACTAGTCAATGCATTACACCTTATATAGTTAATTTAACTAGCAGGCAAGCAGGCAAGTAGTTACTTGACAAGAAGCAAGGAATACGTGGGATACGTCACAGATGCATTGTAGGTGCAATACCAGTGTATTCCTCCTTTTCTGAGCACTGTTTGGGCTCTTAAGACTATGAAAAATGCATATTGTATGCAGCATGGCAGATTTGTTTTCTACTATATTGTTTCCTATTAAATATTATATTTTTCAGATCAATACATTTTTGTTAATGATATTAATGATGTTGTTGTTAATAATATTAAGTACAGTGGCGCTAGGAATGCTATAGTAAAGTGTAGCCAAAGCAGAGCCTTTTCATATCAATGTATTGCATTGTGTTAATTTCATGTATCTCCGCCCACATGTTTTTTAAATTGTATGACTTATATGCAGAATAAGCAAATTACACCACCTGGAAGTCTTGTTCAGTAAAGACAACAAAACAGAGGCATATACCAGAACAACTAGTGTCAAACAGGGAACGGTGACTAATTGTATAGCCTATGCTTGTCTGGTTTCATTGAAAGGAGTCATTGAAAACTTTTTGACCATCATAAATTGTTCTTTGAGGCTCAATAATAGTGTACACAAATTTGTGCGTCTGAAAGTGACCCGGGAGCACTGCTAGAGCGTCATTTACACGCTCATTTAAAAGGGTTAGAATAAAACGATTCGTCATTCCCACCTTGCCTTTTATCAGTATAAAAGACACCCGTCTACAACCTCAAACAGTCACACTCCAAACTCCACTATGGCCAAGACCAAAGAACTGTCAAAGGACACCAGAAACAAAATTGGCTGGGAAGACTGAATCTGCAATAGGTTAGCAGCTTGTTGTGAAGAAATCAACTGTGGAAGCAATTTATTAGAAAATGGAAGACATATAAGACCACTGATCAAGTCAAGTCAAGTCAAGTCAGTTTTATTTGTCAATTACTTCACATGTACTCGACATACAAAGGAATCGAAATTACGTTTCACACTTGTCCCATGCGTAGACGTTGACAACAATAAAGTGCAGATGCACAACAAGACAAACAATAATCTCCCTCAATCTGGGGATCCACACAAGATCTCACCCATGGGGTCAAAATGATCACAAGAACGGTAAGCAAAAATCCCAGAACCACACAGGGGGACCTAGTGAATGACCTGCATAGAACTGGGACCAAGGTAACAAAGGCTACCATCAGGAACATACCACACTGCTAAGGACTCAAATCTTGCAGTGTTAAGCCAGTACGTGTGCAGGACGTCTGAAATTTGCTAAAAAGCATTTGGATGATCCAGAAAAATGTCATATGGTCAGATGTAACCAAAATAGAACGATTTGTCGTGTTTGGAGAAAGATTTCAGAGTTGCATGCAAAGAACAGCATGGTGGTGGAAACATCATGCTTTGGGGCTGTTGTTCTGCAAAAGGAAAAATGACGACTCTTCCGTGTAAAGGAAAGAATGAATAGGGTCATGTATTGTCAGATTTTGAGTGAAAACCTCCTTCCATCAGCAAGGGCATTGCAGATGAAACGTGGCTGGGTCTTTCAGCATGACAATGATCCCAAACACACTGCCTGGATAACGAAGGAGCATTTCAAGGTCCTGGAGTGGCCTACTCCACACTTCATTGGTAGACTTCTGAGGGACCTGACATTTAAAACGAGACAATGAGAATTTTGAAAGTGTACAGGTACTTTATTAAAAAGCCAGTTTATAAAGAAAGTACCATCTCAGAATTTCCCGGTCACCGCCATCTTGAAATTAAATCACGATAAGTCGATTTAGCTGCATAGAATATGCAATGCCCCCAGTGTAGCAGTGTAAGGCTAATGAAAGCTTTGGCTAAAACTGTGTAAAATGCAGAATTCTGGGGGTGACCGGAGGTCAGTATTGGATATATGTTTGTACTTTGTAACATCTTTCAGTACAGCCCAGGTCAAAATCACACCGGCCTTCTCCTTTAAGACCTACAGAAAACGTTTGACCTCTGTCATTGCCCAGAAAGGGTATATAACAAAGTATTAAAGTGCCCATAGAATGTCAAACCACATTTACCTTGTTATTGTTGAATTTAGGTAGCATACGGTATCAAATGGACCATAGCAAAACTTCAACTGCCGTCTTTCGTCTCGCTCTACATGTAAATTTCAAGCTTGAAATGGCCGGGCTGAAAAAGGCTAATCTGAAACGAGGTGGCTCTTCACATCGGCAGCACTAAGATACACCTCCTATATTTGCGTGGTCCAACCAAAGATCGTTTGGAAACGTCTCCAATATTTGGTCAGTAACAGATGGTGAGGTGTGTGTACGTACTACTGTCAAATTTTGGCGCTAGCGCTTGTTTCGTAGCTCCACCAATCAGAAGCGAGCGAATCAGTAGGCGGGTCTTGGAGTGGAGCTGACGTAGAGTGGAGCTGACGTAGAGTGGAGCTGACGTGTTTCCATTCCAAAGTGGATGTGGGTACACAATGGCAGAGAGTGCAAGTGGCAGAGAGTGCAAGTTCTGCAGCCAGACCCTTCTCAACGTCTCTGGTCCAATGCCCTGTTGTTTCATGAATTTGCCAGGGGAGGCGGGAATAATGAATATTTTCGTTCTAAGCCTTTTAAATGAGCCTATAAACAACGTGCTAGCAGTGCTCCTGGGTCACTTTCAGCCGCACAAATTTGCATATGCTATTGAGGCTCAGAGAACAATTTATGATGGTCAAAAAATCTGTTCTATGGGTGCTTTAAGGTGAACTTTTGTTACTGACCAAATACTTCGGCTATTTTTTCTCATTTTGTCTCTTCTAGTTGAGGTATACCTATGGTTAAAATTACAGGTTTCTCTCATCTTTTTAAATGGGACAACCCAATTGGTGGCTGACTAAATTTTTTTTACTTTTTTGCCCCACTGTAACCCTGAGTTGCTCCAGGGGATACTGGCCCTGAAGTAATTGATAGCTGACAAAGTGTAAGTTGCTTTGGATAAAGGCGTCTGCATTAATTGCAAATGCATTAATGTAATGTATATTAAGGTGGTGATTAAAAATTAAAGTAAAATGTTGTGTGACCTTTGCAGGGCCCAAATTTTGGTTTAGGTTTAGGTTACCCCTTGAGTTCATTCTGGGTAGGGGTTAACTCTAGGGTTCATTTTGGGTTGCGGTTAGAGGATACCCTGGAGAGGAGAGTCACTATTGAATGTCTGTGTGCAAGTGAGTGAGAATGGCGGTGGTGGCGCACTGAGCCGTTCAGAGACTGCAAGGTTGCAGGTTCAAGCCCCACTCTACATGACCCAATCGAAGTGTCCTTGAGCAAGACACTGAACCCCAAATTGCTCCTGGTATGGTAATGGTAATCCCCTCCACTTGTGTGTGAATGGGTGTGTGATTGGGTGAATGCCATAGCAGGTGGCACGTGTAGACGCAGCGGCCTTTGGCTCTCCTGATTGTGCGCATCACTGTGGGATAGCTGGAAACATAATTACGATTCCTCTGTATGTCCAGTATATGTAGAGTAGGCATGTAAATGGTTAACTTTTAACCGTTACCTGAAACCGGTTAAAAATGGGTTATTTTGATCTGTCAAAAACCGTTTATTTACAGAAAAATAGAATACTCATCTTTTTTTTAACTGAGTGGCAGATTGAATTTACAAAAGAACCCAGAGTATTCTTTAGAGATCAATTCAACTAGCTACATTAGATGCGGCAGTGCAGTGAATATTAAAAAAAAATTGTATTTTGACGGGTGTACAATTGTATTTTGACGCTGTCGTAACTAGGGTAACAAATAAACAGGTTAACCGTTTTTAACCGGTTAATGAGGCGTGATAACAGGTTAAAGATATTTTCTTTTTTTTTTACATCCCTAATGTAGAGAATTGACAATAAAAGAGATGGGGGGGGGGGGGCAAGAAACAGAGATGAGAGGCCATGGCATCTGTGTGTATGTGAGGAGATGAGGGGACATGTCTAGTTGAATCTGTATGTGTGTGTGCATGCATGCGAGAAAGAGAAAATAACAGGTTGTGTGCTATGTTGCTTTTATTTCAAATCAGGGCAGTACGAGAATCTGCCTGCGCACTTTCTCTTAGCACTGTTCACTCACACTGACAGACATCCAAACATCCAAAGTTAAAAAAGAACACATAATAACCCTTGATTACACAGCCTGGGACAAGCAGACTGAAGAATAGGAGGGGGACAATGTGAGTGTGTGTGTGTGTGTGTGTGTGTGTGTGTTTGTACAAGTAATTCCATCTACAGTATGCACCTCTGACACCAAAACATAGAAACTCTCATCGGCACAATGTAGTTCCGGGGCAGTAGACACAAAGAACTACAGATCGGCACACACAACCTGTGTTGTATAGAACTATAGATCTGTACATACTGAGCCTGTGTTGCATAAAACTACAGATCTGTACATACAGAGCCTGTGGCGTGTAGAACTATAGATCATACAGACACTGTGGGGTATAGAACTATGACTCTCATTCTGTAATGAGCCGAAGAGCAGTTAGTCAGTTATGTCTCTGAGTCCTGAGGGTGTGGGCTAAGAGATGGTCCATGTTTGATAGTGTGTGTGTTTGGCTAGATCTCCACATCACTCTCTTTGTCGTTGTCGTGGTCTCCGTCATAGAACTCGCTGCTGGCCTCTGGTCGAGAGTAGTTGTCCTCAGCTGCGCGTTCATCGGGGTCCGGCTCGTCTGTGCGCTCGTAGCTCAGAAGGTCGGCGGGGACATCATGGATCTGCACGCTGGGCGCGTGGTTCAGCATCTTCAGGTTCTCAAACACAGTCTGGCGGATCTGTTCCAAGTACTGGCGAGAGTTCTGGTTTTCAATGCGTGTGCTGACGTCAGGGTGCAGGGTAAAATCGGGGGCAAAGTACTCAAAATACTCGCTGTACGGCAGCTCATCGCTGATCGCCTCCTCCACCAACAACGACGTCTCGTAGGTCCAGCATCGCGCCACGTTGCGCACTGTGTAGCCCCCGCCTCCCAGCACCAGCAGCGGAATCTTAAAGCTCTTTACAAACTCTACGCACTCGCCGTGGCCGCGGATGCTTAGGTTAAAGCAGCCCAAGCGGTCACAGCCAAGCGAGTCAGCGCCGCACTGAAGCACGATGCAGGTAGGCTGGTAGAAGTCCACCACCTGCTTAATCACCGGCTGGAAGAGCTGGCGGTAGCTCTGGTCGTCGATGCCATCACGCAAGGGCACGTTCAGACAGTAGTAGCGGCCACTTTCTGCGCCTACCTCGTACATGTCACCTGTCCCAGGGAAAAAGTAGTTACCGTACTTGTGAAAGGAAACAGTCATGACTCTGTCTGTGAGGTAGAAAGCCTCCTGGACTCCGTCACCATGGTGAATGTCAATGTCGATGTATAGTACTCTGGGGTGGTACTTGAGGAGTTCCAGAATACTGATCACGATGTCATTTACATAGCAGAACCCCGAGGCCTCGAACTTCTTCGCATGATGAAGTCCGCCAGCCCAGTTTATGGCGATATCACAAATCTTATGATTCAGCTGGGTGGCCCCTTGGAGGGAAGCCCCAGTGTATCGCGAACAGAATTCAAACAGCCCGGGGAAAACGGGACAGTCGTCCCCTACATTGAACGTGTTAAGACTCTTAGTGAAGCCCTGCATGTTATTCGGGCTCACCTTTTGAAGAAAATCGATGTAATCTTCAGAGTGGAATCGGCACATGTCATGTTGGGAAGCTTTATATGGTTTAAACACCATCATCTTTTTATACAGTCCATAATGCAAAACGAGGCTGTGCGTCAGGGAGAGACGATGGGGTTTCATTGGATGGCCCGCGCCATAATGAAAATTGCCGACGTCGGGGTCGTAAAAGTAGGCTGTTCTGTTGGACATTGTATTATCTAATGATATACGAGTTGAAAAATAAAATTACCGTTTCTTAGTCTGCTTAATCGCTAAGATTGGCGCTTTTTTCTTTCATCGAGTAGTGGCCATTATTAATCTCTTCCTGGACGATGACTATGAAATCATCGAAAACAATACCCAAATATGGCCGCCAAATTCCTATGTCAAAATAAAGGCGACCCCTTTGTTTTCTAACTGTCTTGTGTTAAACATGTGTCACAGAAAATATAATACGCAATGACTTCCAATTGGATTTAACAGCAAGTAGTAATATATTTGAAAAAACATATGCGTTGTTCAAGATGTCCAAGCTTTGTGGACTGACTTTTTATGTAATGTTACTCAGTGAAGTTCCGCTACGTTTTGTTGCCTATTGCTGCATGTTTCACTATCATCAGTAGACAACCCTATCAAAATTGTTCTGTCCTAATATAATTCTGACTTGCTTTTTTGTCGCAGTCTTGACGCATTTGATATCTCTATCAACATCTGTATATTCTACACGTTTAACTTGCTTTTTTAAACTTCGCAGTCCAAGCGTTCACGTCATGCAAGGCCATTCAAGTGTTTAGTGTTTAGAGACGATGATGACTGATGAACACTGTTTCCATTTTGTTCATAAAAGAGTAGATAATGTTTATAACAAGAAAGCATCAAATAGATGGGCTAAGAAACCACCAATCTTTCCAACATCATTTTGCTTGAAAAACTTTCTCACGACCCAAAATATACGTCATGAAGCTGCGTCCATGGACATGACGTAGCAAATGCGCAAGTTGTGAGTTCTCCACACTGAGCTGTGGTTGTTCTCCACGTGAAGAACCAACATGGCGCAAGATCAGGAGCCTGAAGTGATTCTTGCGCAAAAATTAGCAGCAAACGAGAAGACTGTGCGAACCAAAGCCTTTAAAAAACTGAGGAAATACGTTAGATCGAGGTCACAAATCCCTGGAGGTAAGGAAACGTATTTGCAACTGTCTTAATGTAATTTTGTCGAATGCTGCCCTGCCCCCTTTTCTGTAAAAAATAGAGCTTGAGGATTTCTTATGCAACCTCCGTCTGCGTTTAACCAGTGTTGTCTAAAGTACCCCAAAGTTCCACTTGGGTAAAAAAAAAAGTACATATACCTTACCAAAATAATATTAGAAGTACAATCACCCACTTTCATGTCATTCGAGTGTAAGTCTAAAATTATTTCTACAAGAAGTACAGAGAAGCAACGTAAACTAACGTTATCCTTTAAGTAGTCGGGTCATGAAAGTATACGTTCAAATAGGCAAATAGTATCCTCTTTCAAACAAACCTCAGGAAAAAAATCACATATATATATATATAAACGAATAAATAAATTAAAAATAATGTCTACATCTCATCTTAAGGATGTATGAATAATTTGCTGTTTAGACATTTTCAACGACAAGATGGCTTCCCCAAAACGTTGTGGCAGTCTCTCTGTCCCCCACATAATTCAACTTGTAGATCAAACCGTGCTGCCAATTGAAAATGTAAAGTTAGTGGGGTAAAAAATCTGCAATTAACTCAGGAAATGTATTAAAACACTACTAAGAGTTATTTAAGTACTGTAGTGAAGCATTGTACTGAGTTACTATACACCTCTGTAGAAGTTATGCATTTAACTTATGCATTTGTCTGTGTTTGTGTGAAATAGGTGGCTTCACAGAGGATGAGTTGCTGAAGATCTGGAAAGGACTTTTTTACTGTCTGTGGATGCAGGACAAACCTCTGCTACAGGTTGCGTGTGTGTTTGTGTGTGTGAGACTGACAGACAGAGAGTGAGTGAGTGTAAGTTGTAATGAATGAAATTATTTCTTGTGTCTTATTATTAACAGGAGGAATTGTCTGAGAAGATTTCTGCCCTCTTGCATAGTTTCCAGAACACCAACTCACGTGAGTAATCAGCCTTATACTGCAGTTTGTGTGAGTGCGTGTGTGTGAGAGAGAAAGTGAGCTGATTGTTGTATCTCTCAAACTGTCTGACATGCACAGACGTATGCTGGTTCTTTGCGGCTGATTAAACTTTTTGAATCAGCAATGGAGCCATCTGTCAGCTGCCATCATGTTCAGTTGTGTGAAGTCGGTCCAGTATGCGCTCAGTATGAGAGAGAGAGAGACAGGGAGGACATGCTCAACCAGTAAACAGTCCTCACCCCAACTATGCAAAGTTTTAACCCAAATTGACCCTAGCCTGGTTTATTCTTATCAATGATGTATGTGTTATGTTTCTGAACTGTGTGTCAGGTGGGATTGTCAGAATTGGTGTATGTGGCTACATTCTGAGTCTGTGCTTTAGGTTCTCAGTGTGTGTGTGTGCCCTAGGTGCCTATGTTCCTATGCATTATGATCATTTATAGTGTGCTTTACTTTCCACCATCACAGTTGATGACTGCTTTCTGCTTTTGGATTCTGACAGAGTTGTTATATTTCGAGACCTTTCTACAGACTGTGAAAAGGGAGTGGAATGGCATTGACAGATTACGCATGGACAAATTCTATCAGGTAGGATGGCGCACGCACGCACGCACACACACACACACACACACACACACACACACACACACATACACACACACTAGAGGTGTGAATCTTCACTGGTCTCATGATTCGATCCGATCACGATTATCATGTCAACGATTCGATAAGATCACAATGCATTCCATGAAGGCAATTGGACCAATTAAAAATGCTCCAAATATTTTAAAAGCTGATCATTTCACACCTTTTGGATTTTATGAACAGATATGTAGAGTTTAATGAAATAAATTTAAATGAAAATTAATGAGAATTTTTTTTCTTTTTTCGAAAATTATTTACAAAGTGCTACTATTTACACTTCAAATATATATCAAAAATGTGCAAAACAAAAACTACTAAAAGGAAACAAAACAGGCATAAGTAGCCAGGCTACGTACTCGGACCCTGATCTACTATAAGCAGCAACTTCAGACAAGACATGTTCACTTTACTAACCACTCTCTCATACTGAGGCTCTGGGGCCTAATACAGAGCATAGCTGCTGTAGTCCCACCCTCTGGATAGCTCCATTGACCAAAATAATCAATTAACTAAACACAGGGTGCTTGCGCAAGTCTTGAAAGTCTTAATAAGTATGGAATTTTAAAACACTGTTTTCCAGACCTTGAAAAGTCTTGAGGTCTTGAGGGGGGGGGTTACAATAAGTTGTAAAAAAGTCTGGAAAATGTTTGGAATTTTAATTTGGAAGAAGAGCAAGCACCCTGTAAACAGCACAGTTATTACTAAATAATAAATCAAATCAGAACACATAGAATAATTGACATGCACTAAAATAACTCAATGAAAATTGCATTTAAACCTCAAACTACTGAAACACCGCTGTGCTAACGGGTGACCCCACCAAGATCCCAGGAAACTCCTGTATTTCTCCCCAATGGAACAATCCATTTGTTTCCTCAACTAGACCGTGAGGCAGGACAGCTGTGATTTGACAATGCCGGCAAATTGTGCTACGTGGGCATCATGGATCAGCCCATGACACTGGGGCTTTTTTTGTCACTACGAAATAATCAATTATGTTCTGTCACTGCATCTATGCAGAATTGTCCACGTCTGCATCGCGACGCACCGATTACATGATTAATTTGAACACCCCTAACACACACACACACACACACACACACAGAGTGTCTGTGCTGTCAGTGTCTGCTAGTATCAGTAATGTTTTGTTTTTCTTCTCTGTCTGTCTTTTTCTCTCTCTCTCTCAGTTGGTGCGCTTCTTAATAAGGCAGGTGTTTGAGATGCTGAAGAGAAATGACTGGGAGGAAAGGTACAGAACACACACACACATACATTACTTTGCAAAAGTTACAGGCAACCCAAAATTGGTTTATGTTGTCCCTGAAGGACCATACTTATTTGTCTTCGCTTACTTAACTGAATATAATTTAAAAATACCAGAAATCTATACTGAATTTAAGGACACACATGTAGTATGATCTTAACAGAACTGCTGACTCTTTGGATATAACCTTTTGAAGATTTCGTGCCCCTCTATACCTGACTCCATTCAAATGTCCTTCAGCAACCCCCAATTACTCCTTGTAGTAGGTTGGCACCTTGCACGACTGCCTCCATCACCGGTGTGTGAATGGGAGGAGAAACTTGTGCTTGAAGGAGTAGAAAACCGATATACAAATGCTGTCTATTAAATATACACATTCATGGGCATGGTATACACACATAAACACAAGTACTTATGCACACACACCCCCTGCATACATACACGTATCAGAAAAATTCTGTGACGTGTTTGAAAACTGCCCTTCCAGTGGTTTTAAAAAGGAGCAAAAGGAGCGAGACTATAGTTTTCCATTTGAGTGGGAAGGTTGTTTTGAGCAGTGATGTTACCTTAGCCAGTGTTGTCATCAAAAAAGTAATTGGTTACAGTTACAAATGACTTCTGCCAAAAAGTA
Source organism: Limnothrissa miodon (assembly GCA_017657215.1). Lineage (NCBI taxonomy): Eukaryota > Metazoa > Chordata > Actinopteri > Clupeiformes > Clupeidae > Limnothrissa > Limnothrissa miodon. Next base: position 23,479 of record JAGFZM010004378.1, read on the forward strand.
CTGTAAAAGTAATTTGTATCTTTTTTCCTGGGAATAGCATGCATGATGCATATAAAATATTGCCATTAATTTCGACAAGGGAGACGTAGTGCTGGTACTAACAGTTTGAGAACGCTACCTTTGAATTTCCCTGGCTCGTTTAGAAGTTGAAGTATCAACTTAAAGTTTTTAAAAGTATAAAAGTATGGGTTTCAAAACTACATAACAATAAAAAGTAAAAGTAATCAAAGGGAAAAAAAATGCCATCATGCACAAAAGCTTAGACTGCACCACAAAAAATCTAAAGGCTATAATGACAAGGCCTATAATGTTATATTAAGGCCACACCAATAAAATAAGTTGGTTCCCGGATTTGCCGCTTGAAAAAAATGCAAAATAAAATTGAATTCGAACTCACACGAACATAAGTGGCTGATGGCTATAATACTGAAAACGGCATGCTGCGTTCATGTGACGACGAAAACCAATGAAATTGCGCCTTTCACTTCAGAGCGAGCAAGAGACATGATATGAGGAAAGATGCTGGTGGAAGGGGATCCTGCTAGGCCAGTGTTTGCAAGTATTAGAATATTTGATCAGAAGAGAAACATTTGACAAGTGCATTGAAATTAAAGAGGATGAGAACTTTGCGCAGTTGTACTCACAGTACCGAGAGCAGTCTGCCAACCTGTGCAATTCTGTGGAGGTGAGTTTGCGGAGGCGAAAGTTTGTGTTTCGCCATCAAAATCAATCAATAAATAAATTAATAGCATGTGCCTACCACTGGTCAACCCCAGCCCCGCTCCGCCCCCCGCTTTGTAGATGTTCAGTTGACTGACCCTAACCCTAACCCTGACATAAATGTAGGCATATGGGTTTACTCCCTTGTTCTGTGTTTTTATTAATATTATTATTTTCTGGGTAGCATGCCTCTTGAGCAGGACTGCCGATGGTGAGAGTGAGACATGCGTATGACTGCCCTGTCATGCCCACGCGCACACGCTTCTGTTTCTCATGCAAAAAAATTGTCTCTGAATAATGCATTGTCCTCTATTTAAAGCCCTACACTTCCACCGCTAATTTACCTGCAGAGCATTTTTTATTTTTATTTAGCTCGCTCGCTCGCTCTATATTTTTCCTGAAAAAATCTGAAAACCAATAATTTTATTGGTGTGGCCTAAAATGTTAATGTTGAAATGTTTTGGATGCACTAGATTCTTTCAACTGCATATAAACCCTTGAAAATGAATGCATTTTAGTACAATACAGATATATTAAAGAATCGCCTCAATAAATTAATAAAGTACCATATCAGAATATAGAAGTGTTTATTTCTTTAGTGTTTTAATTTCATCACTGCTTGCAAGAACAGTAACATTCTATTTTCAGAAACCCTTATTAACTAGTGAATTGTTTCTGAATCATCTGTTAAACACCCTAGCCCATGAACACCTCTGTCCCAACCATCTGTCCTATGATCATTGTTTCATTCATACACGACTGTAGGCTGAGCTCTAGTAAACAAGACACAGACAAATAAACATCCATTCGGACTTCTACAGGAAAAGTGATGCTTAACCTACTCAATTCAGTTAAAGCAGCGGTGCAAAAAAAAAACATTGGACGTAGGTTATGTTACTACTAGAGGCATATTCCATGTGTTGATAACATGCTTGGTTAGGGGTGAATGGGTGAAGAGCTGCACTTTGCAGTCTGTTAGTAAATTCTCCCATTGTATGTAAGTATTAGAACATAAGGATGCAATTCACCTTTGGCTAAATACCCCTCTGGAACTATCAATATTAAAGAGCAACTCTGTTCATGTAAAGCTAGGTAGGTCTCTCTTCACTTTCATAATCATTATTATAAGCAAACCAACTATGCAAAACAACTTTGTTATTAGCAGTGTGTGCTAAGCTATCGCTAAGCTTGTAGCAGTTTGAATCTTCCCAATCAAAATAGCATGCAAGTGTCTAACTAGTATAGCTTTACAGTAACTTCAGAGTGTCAGTGAGTGTGCAGTGAGACACCATGAGCATGGCATCCGCCCAACCAGCCAGTCATCATCTCATTTGCGTCAGTGTCATCATTCTCTTGTCATCTCTTGTCATATTGCACTATTTTACATAGTAACGCTAACAGCGTTGCAAGTATGGGAATAATAATTCGATAACTCGTTGCTGAAATAATAACGCCGTTATACCTATGCGCCGTTACTCCCAACACTGACCTTAGCCTGTTTAAATGCAGTAATGTTCCTGAAATCCATGAAGTATTAAGCAGTTCACACACACAAGCACGCACATCTCACAAGCCATGTGGTCTCTTATGTGTTTCTCTCTCTAGTCTCAGTGGGCATTTCTTACAGTTAATCTCAACCCAGCTGTTAGATGGCGCTGCCCCTACCGGACTGACCCTTCATGTTCTAGACCTTTACCTGACGGAACTCGCTGCTGTTGGAGCTGAACAGGTGTGTTTGAGTGTGTGTGCTATTGTTTTGTGTTTTTCTCGAATAACAACAGAGGTTAGCATTAAGATGGTGGTATGAAGTACTTTTGAACGACTCAATTCCCCCTTTCTGACTGATTCCCAAACACAGGAACAATGTGAGTTTGAACTTACTTTGTTGAAACTACCCAGTCTTCAGATGTTTTCAGAGTCAGCGGCAAGGTTTGGCATTTAAGGGCCGTGCCCCCCCAGCACAGGCCGAAAAAAATCCCATTAAGTTAGCCTATTGTTATATAAAAATTTTAAAATAAGTATTTTAATGAAAATGTAAACGTAGCTCCACTTTATTTTTCACCTTTCAGTTTTTTTTTCTACGTTTCTTTTTTTTATTTCTAACACTGTGATGTAGCCTACAAGTAGCCTTGGAAGTTGTTACTGCTATGTTTACTTTAAATGATGCATACCAACCGACCGTTTATCTGCGGAGCTTGGAGGAGGCCAAGCAAAGATTTAGCTGGTCGTGAGTGTTGGATGTGGAGGGATGCGGAGGTCGCCTATGGAGCGGAGAACAAGAGCTCACAGGAGGGCTGCCTTCCTATGGCCATGTTTGGAAAAGGACGGCCCTGCCTGCGGATCGGCTGCTGTCCTGTGATCTCCGACACGATGTTGGTCAACCCCTAGCTACTTGATGTCACTCCTGCGTCCCAACTTCAGCCACAAATCCACAATCTCAAAAACATCTCAGCTCTTCTACATGGATCCTGAATCCAATTTATTTATATTGACTGTTCACGTACAGTAGCTACTAATGGCAGTGGCTAATTATTTCAAATTTTTTTCTTCGCAGTACTGGGAATGAGGTATCAACCTTTGTTAATACAGATCTACTAAATAGACACCGCTATGATGTGGGCTCACTAATAGACATGGTTGGACTATCCCTCGCAATGCCACTTACACTTGCCATGACATGGAAAATGAACTTTTAAAAACAATGAGTTATGTAGTGACAGTCTATATTGGAGGAAGTTGGTGACTACTATTACAAGTTGATGGAACGTGTGACTCCATGGGATGTGAAAACATTTCAGTTGTGCTACGATTACTGTGCATCACTACAGCCCAAAAAGGTGACGCACAGACATTAACTGACACCGTCCTGTCTGATCTTAACAAGGACGGAGCTTCAGTTATGTCAGGAAGACATGGTGGTGTTCAGCAAATTCTGGAGTTGAGATAACATCAACCTCAACCTCAACCTCAACCTCAACCATCAGTTGCATTTGGTTGTTCATGTCATGTCTGCAGAGCCTGTGGTTTAAGATTTTTTTTATGTGTGCAATTCACTCTACAAATTCTGTAGGAAGCCGACTGTTTCTTTGCATTAAAGGGGCACACTTGAAACGTCTTTTGTAGCAGACGTGGACAGGACATCTCTATAGCGCATTTTGTCAAAAGGCAAGTCTCAAAGCACTTAACACAGAGGCCCAATGAACAACAGGGGCAAGGAAAAACTCCCTAGGAGCGTTTTTTGTTTTTACTTGTCATGGTAAAGGAAGAAACCTTGGGCAGTTCCGACGGCTCAAGGGGCTAGCCCAACTGCCTAGGGCAGGTTTTCAGTCTCTCAGATGGTGATTAGTCACATTATAAGAAAATTGTGGTATAAATAAAGCAATATAGGAGTCCCATTATAATCCCAGATATAGTCCCATGTCATTAGGAACAGTCAAGCCAGGGGCCAGCTGGAGGCTGTATCAATTATGTCAGCGTCATCTGTGGAGCTGGCAGCCCGCCCAGGAAGCCAGAGATGCAAGATCAGGCAGTGGAAGGCAGGGGTGACCCTCAGCAGTGAGGCAGTGGCATGGACCGTGGAGTGGGTTGAGGACCATACAGGAGTGCCGCCGGATAAACGTTGGAAGAAGGTCCTCAGCAGGGTGGCATGTTCGGTGAGGTTGGTTGGGTACCCAGGAGGCAAGAGGTGCAGGGTCAGGCAGTAGAAGGCAGTGATTACTCACGGCAGGGTGAGACATCTCGACACTGTTTCAGGTATTCTTAAGTCATTTGATGACAAAATCGATTCTGACCGATGCTGATACTGTGCTGGACTTTGGGGCAGAGATGAGAATGGAAGCTGCAGGACTGTTGTGTGAAGTGTCTGAGCCAAGTTTCATGTTCCTTGCCAACTTAACCCACAAAGTCCTTGCTGTATCGGACCCACCGAACAAGATTCTCCAGAGAGAGGACACAGACCTGCTGACTGGTTTAAGTGACAAGCAACAGTTTGTGTTAAAGAGCCCATAGAACACTTTTTTGACCATCATAAAATGTTCTTTGAGCTTAAATAATTGTGTATGAAAATTTGTGCGGCTGAAAAAGACCCAGGAGCATCACTAGACCGTCTATTCCATGCTCAGTACAAAATGTTCGTATTTCCCGCCCCCTGGCCAGTTTCCCACCTCCTGGCGCTGATTGGCTAGTTCGTTGAGAGGCCTCGCTGAAGCGGATTGGCTCCCTACTTTCACTTTACTCTTTCGGTGAACTATCTGTGTAAACATAAATCGCGTTAACTATCATAGTATAAATGTAGAATAAATGTTTTTAAATTATGACTACTGCTGTCAAAACTAATTTGCACTTCTGAACTTATGAATAGCAAAGTTGCCGATCCTTGCAGGATATAAGTGGAAATGCAACATTAGTATCTGTTGTAATGGTTAGCTTGCTAGCCTACCAACACTTTAGTGACTGAGTTTTTTTTGCTTTGCAATAACCTGGATATCGAAGAAGCATCAAGTAGGCAAACTGTTAAGGCCATAGAAATACCAGTACAAGTCTATAATTCTATGGTTATGACAACCAAAAAACACTGATTCCTAGTGTGGTTACCTACCGGCAGAATCGGTTGTGCTTGGAGAATAGTTGGAATAGATCCTGCTTTCACTTGTAGTGTTCGTGAAAAGCCGGATTGATACAGCCCAAGGTTGGCGAAACAATCTGGGGTGAAATGGCCAATCTCGGATTGAAGTTTAGTGGAACAGTGGTTGTAGATAAACATCAACTACTCCCAATGCAAGGTTCTTGAGGAAGGTAGGCTAGTGCAAATTCCGGACAACCCCTGTTACACGCGCGTGCTGACATTTTTCCCTATGTTCTCCAGTTAAACAGAAATTCAACATGCACTTATTTCAGAAATTAAACATGCACTTAGCCGTTAGCCGTTCTCAATGTTAGCTAGCTAGGCTATTACATAGACTACAGTTCTTTATAGCTTACCAAAGCAACAGGGGGCTGGACATGGGACTGTTCCAAACAATTTTTGATTGGACCAAAGATTCTAGAGCAGAGCTCTTTGGATTGGACAATGTAATGGAGGAGTTGTAGCTTTGCGCTGTCTACGTACACAGAGCACTAGTTTCAGATTGTTTTTTTTCAGCCCGGCAAATTCTAGCCTGAAATTTGCATATAGAAGGAGGCGGAAGATGGGTTTTGGAGTTTCGTTATAGTCCGTTGGATACCTTAAGCTACTTAAATTCCACAATAACAAGGTAAATGTGGTTTTGCATTCTATGGGACCTTTAAAAATCTGCGTTGTGATAAAGAATTTAGGAAGGTGCTGGATACTGTTATGGCCACCAGTGAGACACACATGCCAAAACAGAGACGCATATAGAGCACACACATGGACGGTTTTGTCGTTATGGAGCTTACAGGAGTACGAGCAGGAATACGAATGAAGTGATGATGACATGAAAACGGAACTAAGGAGATTGATTTGGTGGTTGGGAAAACTTAATCGCTTAATCAACTTAACCGCACTTAATCATGAGGCCGACAGCTTCCTTGATCTGACTGCTGTGAGGCACCTTATTGACCTGTCCCAATCGCCTGGAACCCGACACAGAAGTCAAAGTTGCTAAAGAGTTTTTAATGTCACAGAAACGAGCAACAGAGGGAAACTGGACCATACAGCACTTAATCTCTACGTTCCACATCCAAATGAGTGCCATACCCAGTATGCTGACAGCATTCAAACATGCAACGTTTGGGGCATCCACAGCAACATGCGAAAATTCTTTCTCCACTCACAGACGCACAATGCTCCACGAAAGAAAGGCCAGGTTGGTGCGCCGAAACGCGCATGTTTGTGGTCCAATACAATTGTGTTATAAAAAGCAATAGTGAGTGCGGTCAATTTAAGAGTTGTATTTTTGTAGTGTTTTTTGAAGATTTAACATCACTTGTTCATCTTTACTTGTTAGTTACCAAAAGATGCCTACAATCCACATTCATGCATGCTGGGTGTAATGCATCAAAGGACCAATCCAGACATTTTAAGCCCAAAAAGACAAAAATGATGTGATCATAACTTTGCAAAACTTTACAGAACAACTTCCAATCAATTGTCAAACCTATGCTTTTGTGAAACCCTGCATTGTTTACCAATTGGATCTGTTGGACTAAGGTAGTTATGAACATTGGAAGTTGTTGGGAAAAGTAGTGTTGTAACTCCTTCACTTAAACCTAGGAAGTAGCTATGGAAGTTATCAATGATGCTTTTGGGAAACGCACCCCAGGATCTCTTTGTGTGTGTGTGCTTGAGCAATGTTGTTTTGTGTTTTTCAGCTCACTGCAAATCAGAATCTGTCTTTAATTGAGCCCTTTTGCCGGACTGCAGCCAAAACCAAAGAGTAAGTTCAAAGAGTCTCTCTCTCTCTCTCTCTCTCTCTCTCTCTCTCTCTCTCTCTCTCT
>JAGFZM010004379.1:3646-18330 GCA_017657215.1 Limnothrissa miodon
CCCCCCCTCTCTACCCCCTCCAAAACCCCATTTTAACACCCCCTCAAAACACCCACCCACCAACCCCATACATACACACACACGCACACACACACACACAAAAAGCATTTCTCCTATTTTTTTTAATGGAGAACCCCCTCCAACAGCAAGAGGAACTCAAGAGGGCAAGTCCACTAATAATACCAATGATGACAGACAGAACATATTTATTTTTCTTTAATAGCAATAATATATAAATGTGCCCATTTGAGACCCCAGCTTCACAAAGGAAGAATAATTTATAAAAACACAGAATACACACACACACACACACACACACACACACACACACACACACCAACAAAGGCATAAAGAGTTCCAAATGACTACCAACACACACACACGCATATCTAACAAAGGCATAAAGGTTTGAAATGACCGTATACACACACATACACACACACACACACCTAACAGTGTCATACAGTATACAGAATTATCTGAAACACACAAACACACGCACCGTCAAAGCAAAAGAGCTTATCTTTGGTTTAGATTTTGCAACTTCTGTAAATTTGCTCTAATGCTCACACACACACACACACACACACACACACACAAACATGCAGGCACATGTACACACAGACAGACACACAGACACACACACACACACAACTGGTAAAGGCCACGTGTTACTGACTACATTCCCAAGTCGGACGACAGGTGGAGTCTGCCTCTGTGCTCACATGCCAGACAGAAAAAACCTGAAGACGAAGATAGAGCTAGTGGAGATTACATACACACACACATATTGTACAACATACTCAGTATGCACACAGCCACACACACACACACACACACACACACACACTGCACTGTGCAGATTATACACGCACACACACATGTACACACATATACATTGTGCAGACAAACACACATTTAATACACACATAATCAGCATGCACATACACATATTAAGTGTATCTCACACCTCTGTACACAAACACACACACACACAAATTGTATTCAGTACACACACACACACAGATGAGGGAGGTAAAAACGATAATATGGATCCACAGGACAACAGCACACAATAGTGGCACTTTGCAGATGCAGACACACACACACACACACACACACACACAGAGATTGTTATTTCCAGCAGTGACAGTCATTGGTAGCTAATTAGCTGCGCTTCCTGTTTCAAAGTTCATTGATCTCTTTCCCATGTCAGAGGTCTCGCTTCTCCTTCCTCCGACTCAGTCCCAGTTCAGAGTATCTGTTCCTGGGTCACAGGTCCAACCAAAGGCCTTTTGCATTCTCCCCTAAGGCCCCATGTTTCGTCCTTCTCCCATAAAGTGCTCAGTGTTCTTTCAGCCTGTGTGAGAGGGGAGAATACACACACACACACACACACACACACAGATTAAAAAGGTCTGGTCTTCTCACATAAACTGCTCATTGTTTATGCACACACGCACACACTCACACACATAAATCCTCACAGTTATCCCCCCATGCATCTCTACACACAACCATTATGACATATTTCACACCCATATCTAACCCCTCTACTTCACATCTATAATTCACACTTATACTTCTCATCCAAACTTCTCAGCCATATTTTGCCATTGTTTTGTTATTTGCATAGTCTTTATCAAGCTGCCAGGCAACCTTGACTTTTGACAAAGACAGACACATACACAAATACACACCCAGACACACCCAGACACACTTACTCTACAGCTGCCCCGGGACTTCGAGATTTTCCTGATTTCATCTCCTTCATCACCAACCGCAGTAGCAGCTACAGAAACACAAGCACAGACACACACACACAGGTGTGTTAAAAAGGTGTAAAATTACAAAAGGGACTGGTGCTCCACTAAATGCTGAAGATATTAAGATATATTGTTGTTACTACCAAAAGGCTAGATAACAGATATTGTTATTATCAGTGGGCTAGCTCGCAAACTGTTGATGAATTGCATTACATTCAGGCCTCTTTGGGATTGCCATGGGACCACTGGTACACACTATACTGAAGGAGCTTTGAATGGAGACCCTAAGGCAGCGATTGCTAATCATTGTAGCCTTGCCTTAATGGCAAGGCCAGTATTGTTCTTCTTCAGTTTATTGTTCTTCCAACCTATCCGACTTCTTCTGGCTTTCGCGATAGAAAAATCTAAAACGTCCGGCCTTATCTTGATCGGTCTGCTTACATCATTACCATTGTTAGCATTATTAGCATTATTAGCATAATTAGAAGCTAATTAAAAGCAGCTAACTTCGCACAAACACAAAACACAAACGCACAAAAAAAATGGGTGTTGCGGTAATGCTTGGCTAAGCCACCCCGCGGTTTCTGCCTATAAAATGCAATTTAGGGCCTTATCATCTAACGCTATCCTTCTCTAATCATTAATCTAATCAAGACTTATCATCTACTAACAATATTCTACTCCAATCATTAATAGAATCCAAACAGACAATATTGTTTCTCTACTTTATAAAACGTATAAGACCTTGCTTTGGAGTTAAATAACACATTGTGTGTGTAGGTAATTCTGAAAAGTTGCATCATACCAGCAATGCGAAGAAGTCTGCAGTCATAAGCATATAGAAGACCTGGTCCCAGCCCCGCGCAGATAACAAGCCAGCCAGCAGAGGGCCCACTGCAGCACCTACACACAGATACAGAGATACAGTCACTGGCCATTCAGATACAGAAAGAAAGAGTCTCTGGCCAATAAAATATAAAGAAACAGAGTATACAGTCATTACCAACTGGGAAAATGTTATATACTAATATATATAAATATAATATAATAATAAAATGTTAATTTGTGTTCTGTTTTCGCAATATGCAATATAGACCTAAATGTGCCGAATGCGGTTTGCCCTCTGCTCATATTGCGTTCAGTAATGCTGCTCCGGGCCAGCGGCATTTTTTATTTTTATTGTAAGACAGGCATTTTTTTTATTCTAAGTTCTAAATGAGCACGTAGTTCATTTGTTGAGAGGCGCGTTGTAGCAGAATTGTATACTGAGTGACTGGAAGCCACGGCGGGCAACTCACAGGGCAAGCAACTCGTACCCTGTCCCATTTTGTTCGCAACAACTGCACATTGCAACCTTTGCCAGCTTTTTGCCCTCCCATGCAATTGTATTCTCACAAACCTGGATATTTTAATTTACTGAGATAAAAGGCACAGTAGGCCTACTAGGCTATATGTTCACATATGAACAGTGGAATCATTACCGGACTCCCGTTACTACCGGACTCCATATGATTATATCTTCATATTTCTAGTTGGTTTCATGCGTTATACTGACAATGTGTGACAAAGACCCCTTTTAGTCAATGCTGCTCCTTAGATGCTGTGAAATATCTGCATGCGCTGCATGCCTTCGCGACATTATGTCTGAATATGCTTAAACAAGCGATGTGATGCGGGTGACAGTATCAAAACAAACCCATGCAATGCCCAATTCACCCAAAAGAGTTGCTAACGTTAGCCTACTTCCAAAAGGGTCACAAGTCATAATTCAGAACGCCAGTTTTTTATATTTAAGTAAAGACACGTAACCATTGCTTTAGTTTCTGTCTTAGAAATAATACACTGGCTACCTGTACAAATTCATATTGCCTTTTTTCGTTTCCCATGTAACATCCACAATCCAATAATGAATGAACGAAAAAGTACATGGACCAGATCATAAATTGCACTTGCATAACACGTTCGTTCAATGATCATTGGTCGCTGAGTAAACTTGTTTCATTTGATTTCAACGTGCCTGTAGCCTATGCATCAGCATAGTTCACTGTATTAATTAGGCTATTTTTATTTAATTGAATTATTAATTACTATATTTAGCCTAGGGTTGGTTAACACAAACACGAAAACAACACTCAAATAACAGACTATTTACAGTAACAAAATAACAGTAGGCTATTCAGTATAATTAGCCTATTTCAGCTCAACTTTATTTCCTGACAGCTGTATGCTGTTAGTACACTCGCGACCGCGGGCGCTCCCAAGTGCCACCTGGTGGTTGTTTGGGTACACTGCAGCTTCTTCAGAAAAAAAATAATTAAATAGTGCGTGACACACTCATGACGCACGTGAGGTTCGTGCGTGCAGCCGGGCCATTTCATGTGACACTGACTGTAAATAAAAATAAAAAATAAAGATATAAAATCATTGGACATTCAAGTATAGAGATACAGAGTCAAGACCAATCAGACCAATGGAGGTATAAAGTCACTGGCCAATAAGAAGTAGAGATAGTCACTGGTCAATTATATGTAGAGTTACAGAGCCACTGTCCAATCCGATATAAAACTATAAAATCACTGGCCAAATATAGTGAATCACAGACCAATCAAATATAGAAATATTGAGTCACTAGCCAATAAGCTTTATTTACTGGCCAATTTGATACAGAGTAGAGCTCGCAGATTTTTTTCAACCAGAAATTGTAATGATTTCCCCCTCCCCTATTTAACATCAAAAAACGTTTAGAACACGTTCTGTACAGCTTATTTTCCAAATGGCAAAAATGCAATACTAAAAATGGAACGGTGACAACTACTACATGCAGGGACCTAACTGGAAAAACGTCCATTTTAAATAGTTATTAGCCCAAAAATAGGACCTACTGCACTGCCCAATGGTGTTTCTAGTGTATAAACCATATTAACCCACATATAAGACGACCTGGAATTTGAAATGTTCCAGAATTAATGCCAACCCCCTTATGTCCAGACTTTTTGAGGAAAAATAAAAATAAATGTCCCCACGCCCCCAACACCCCTCCCCCTCCCACCCAACCACCAACTGCCAACCCTCTTTCCCTTTTTTCAGCTTACCTACAGAGCCGGTTCCATCAATAATGGCAGTGACTGTTGATAAGGCGCGAGCATTCCCCTTCAAACATTTATGAGTGCCCTATGGAGACACACACACACACACACACATTACTGTGGGTAGTGCACAAGCTTTCCCATTCAAACACGTATGGGACCCACACACACACACACACATACACACACTTTACAAACATACAAACACACACACACACACACACACACTCATCAAAACTCTAACCCTAGCCTACTAATCAAAATTCTTGTTTCTGTTCAGAGCGGACTGTATTTAACAGACTTCTAGGGCCAAGGCTGCCTACACAAGACCTACATAAAAGCAGAGGTTTCTTCTTACTGCTTAAGACCAGTTGGGGTGATGGTGACACAGGTGGTAGAGGTGCTATTCGGCAACCAGAGGGTTGCAGGTTCGAGGCCCACTCCATTTGATCCCAATGAAGTATCTTTGAGCAAGATACTGAACCCCCAAGATACTGAACCCCTGTTCCTGGTGGTGGGATGGCCTCTTGCATGGCAGCCTCTGCCACCAGTGTGTGAATGAGAGGTATGCGTTTGCGTATGCGTAAAGCATTTTGAGTGCTCGTAGGAGTAGAAAAGCGCAGTCCATAAATGCAGTCCATTTACCATTTGCAGTCCATTTGGCTGAGGTAAGACAGCTGTTCAAGGCAGTTTCAGTAGAATATTACTACAAGAGATTCTACAGCACGGCACACTACTTTTTTGGAGACAAAATTAGCCATAATAAACTATAATTGGGATTCAGAATCTTAACCACCTGTGCCACCTCTGCCCCATGGGAATGAGACTGTCTTTTTCAAATTAAAATCTCACTCCACTTCGATTCGATCGATTCTGGTGATGATTTTTTACACTGAACTGAATTGCTCTGAACGTTTTTTAATAAACCAATAATAGATTACACTGCACAATTGCCATGTGTATGACATCACCACAAAATCTGACGCATTTCCAAATCTGTTGAAGGTAACTTATTGAATGGTGATTCCAGATGCCGATATACATGACATAGCATTCCTTGTGGGGATAACCATTTTACATCCAGCCATGCTAAAAACTCACAGGGAGAGCTGTCAGCACTTACGGGTTACAGGTTTTTAAAAAGAACAGAACTCATTATGTCTCGGTGAGTGAAGCCATTTAACACAACATTCACTCACCAGGTGCTATTATCCAAAACATTCAGGTCTTTACACAACTAAAAAATATATTGATTTTTTTTTTTTTTAAAGAATGCAAAATTTCAAGCAACAGTTCATAGTTCAACAGTTCATAGATCATCCTACTGTGAGTGAACACAGACAAACGCGCACACACACACACACACTTACCAGGTCTGCCGATACTGCAGTAGTTATGAGGGCATAGGGGCCGTTTACCAGCCCCCCACAAACCAGCAACATGACTGCAACACAAAACACAAACACATGCAAATAGCCCCCCAAAAAAACATCTACCTTGTGCTTCTTTGTCACACACACATTCAATAAACTCAATCACTCTCTCGGAATTTAACAGTCTTACCTATTGTGGGGCCCTGACCCAACTCGCTGATCATGGAAAAAATATACAGCTAAAAATAACACACACAAAATTATTGCATGGTCATGGAAGTTTAAAAAAAGTATAAAAATTATGTGCATGTACATGCACGTACACACACACACACACACACTTACTGTAGGGGCAGCCAGTAGCAACATCACAGCACAGGTGCTTGCTCTTTTTCCCAGTTTATCAGAAATGACTCCAGCTAAGATACCGCCTGAAACACGCACACACACACTCTCTCTCATCAGTCTCCATACTATAAACACACCTTAAAGGGATCACACACACACTCTCTCTCTCTCTCTCACACACACACACACACAGAAGCAGAAGAGGGTCTCTCACCTACAATTCCTCCCACATCAAACAGGGTGGACAGATCTCCAGCCTGCTTCGCATCCAGATGAGCTGCACACAACAAACAATCACCAGCTCAAACACACACACACACACACACATATATACACATGTACACACACATAGAAACATAGCATACAATCACCAGTTCAAACTCTCTCTCTCTCTCTCTCTCTCTCACACACACACACACACACACACACACACACCATACAATCACCAGCTCAAACACTCACACACATATACATACCATACTGTACAATCACCTTCTCAACTTCATGTACACACATAGCATGCAATCACCAGCTCAAACTCTCTCACACACACGCACACACACGTACACACACACACACACACACACACACATTTGCCAAGCTTAAAATCTCTCTCACACACACTTTGTTTTCTCAGTTAGACCAGCACAAAGGTTAGATGCAAATTTTACACACTCTTTATTGTGGCCTTGCCTTAATGGCAACTATCGTTCCTCTTAAGTTTATTATTCTTCCGACCTGTTTTTGGTCCGACTACTAGTCCTAGGGCTTTCGAGATAGAGACACCCTTCCAAAACTAAAACGTCCGGCCTGATCTTGATCGGTCTGCTTACATTCATCTTTTTGATATCTCTTGTTGTTCGTCCGTTATTCGTGTTTTTCTTGTAGTTTTTCCCCATTGAAATGAATGGGAGAAATGTGTGTGTGTGTTTTCGAGACACCATTACAAATCTAAAATGTCCGGCTTGATCTCGATCGGTGTGCTTACATTTATCTTATTTATATCTCATCATTCGTCCATTATTTATATTTTTCTAGTCATTTTTGCCCCGTTCAAATGAATGGGAGAAATGTGTGTTTGTGTGTGTGTGTGTGTGTGTATATATGTGTCTGCATATCACATAATAATCTTTCTCCATTGTTACCCTAGCAACTGCTTACTGCAAGTTAGCTACTTAGCATTTTCAGCATAGCTAGCATTATTAACATTGTTAACATTTTTAGCATATATGCTAATTCACATCAGCTAAGTCCACTGAGCACCACTATTAGCATCATTACCATTGTTAGCATTATTAGCATAGAAGCTAATTAAAAGCAGCTAGGCCACCCAACCACCCTGTGGTTTCTGCCAAGAAAACGCAATTTAGTTTTTTATTTTTATTTTTCACATCACACAATTCTACACTTACCAGAAGGGTGCTTCCTGAGAAAGTGTTTAGGTGCTTTAGGTGCTTCACTGAACTGAAATTTAAACTTATCTAATGAAAACAAAATGAGTAAGGAATTGAGCGTGAGACACACTCATTTGACTGTCTTCACACACTAACATGCCATACCTCCGATGTCACACGCTGCAAATCTATTTTATCTATCTGATCTTCATCAGCTCAAACTCTACCTGTGCAATCGATCAATTACACACGGCCGAACAGGCAGCGGTGTTTCCAATAGCTTGCAGAGTGCTCCCCTAATGTAGGTAGTGAACCTCGCGAGTTGAAGCTGATGTCAGAGATGCGCCCCATGATAATACCTCCATGGATGCGCCAGTTTGAGAAGGTGGAAGGTGGAAGCCTGTGCCTATTAAAAATTCTCAGGTGCAAGCTGTTGAAGATCTCTCAAACAGGAACGTATACAGGCCAGTGTGTTGCGTAATTATACTTCCAAACTTAAAATAGGGTTTCTTAATGGATCTCAGCCTATGTGTTTTGTTTACATTTGGTAGCTTGTTGCTCTAACGTCAACGTTTGTTAGATGTTAAAGACTTCTGAACAAGATGTAGGCCTATTATGTAGCCTATTAATAAACGGTTTGTATTGTGTTGTAAAAGAACGGTGCAATTCATGTTAATACAGAGTTTTCAAGACAAGTAGCAAAGTCGCAAATTGTCATAAGCAGGATGAGCTGCAGGAATGTCGCAGCTAAGGACTTAATGTTACGTTGTATACTCTCAACTATGTTAAGTAGGCTAAGTTAGAGTAGCAGTAGTTTTAACAGACTACGTTTTTGACTATTTGGTTAAGAACTGTGTCATGAGGTTTGTTCAATGACTAGTTTGTAAAAGGCCTGATGTGTTAAATTATTATTATTATTATTATTATTATTATTAAATATTTGTAATAATATCTAGCTCAGCTTTGACAACTCTTCCCCCTGTTTGCTCAATGGGAGAAAATCAGCTCAATGGGATCATCCTGACTAGCATTGTAGGGAAATGAGTAGCCATGACATGACCAGGTTAATGAGCCATGACCAAGTATTTTTCTGTGAGAGTGTGTTTTCTGCGGTGACAAAGCTAAGACAAGAAACAACTTGGCCCCATGATGGCACTCTTTCTGCCATCATGACCTAAAGATGGCTCATTTGGAGCCATGCTACCAATGGGAGCCTTCACCAAAAATTATTAAGGTCGTCAAAAAGGCCACAGTCGTGTAGGCTACAACAAACAGCATATGCATATGCACACTTTGGACATTTTTTGTTCATTTTCTGTTTGTAAATGTTCTGTTCTGTTGTGACTAAACCAAATGCATTTATCAAAACGTCAAAACGTGCCTACACAATGTACACAATGTAGGCCTACACAATGTAAGATGTGTACATGCCCACACGTAACATTGCTGTACATCAAGTTCATGTTAAAGCCAAGGTTGCTTTCCAAGCTCCCAGTCTTGTTTTCCCCCTTTCCTCTATTTTCATGTATCTAGCATAGCATTATGCTAGACCATCCCTTTTAATCTGCTACTTCTTTCTTTAAAGGCCCACTATGCAACATTTTTCATTTAATTAATCCGTTTCATACTGTTTAGGATGCTAAAATGAGTCGTTACACGGCGAATGAACGGTGTAGAATGCGCCACCGTGGCCTATAGCGGTAGATACTAGGGATGTGAATCTTCATAACCAAAGCGATTCGATACACATCTCGATACACTGCTAACGATTCGATACATAAACGATTCACATGAAACAATCAGCAATAAGATACGATATGATTCTCCCACCTACTGCGATACAGTGCGATACAGTACGATTAGATTTAACACAATGCGATACAGTGCGATATGATGCAATACAATGCAAGAAGAATATAGAAGAATATATAAAAGAATATAGGCTAGCCTACTATTGAAATTATAGTAGTAAGGACTTGAGCAGGGCCAATTGAACAATTCCCTAAACTGGAAGCATTGGTGGCTTTTGGCATTTCCAACTAGCCTACAGTAATGTAAATGTTTTGTAGCCTACAGAGTTATACAGACACACAACAAGGCCCGGTTTCCCAAAACATTCTTGTCGCTAAGTAGTTCTCAGTAGGCCTACCTTAACCTCTCTCTTAACGTTATGGCAAAATTCCCGAAGCGCACGTAGACATTTCTTACGCTTTAAAAGTTTTTCACGTGAGTAACTTTACCAGTAGCCTATTTACTGCCTTGGAAGATTTGACATCCATTAGTAGCATTAACGTTAGCGCTGCCTTCAGATGTTAAAATAGGTTGTGTTCCTTGTATGTTCAATCGCGGCAACAAATCTGTAACAGTAATAAACGTTAGTTTGCTTACCAGGTGTTTTAGTAGCATTAACGTTAGTGCTCCATCACATTTACGGCTTCAGATGAAAAAAATTGGTTGAGCTCTGTGTAACGTTATGTTCAATCGTGGCATAGCACATTTTATTAATTGCATTGGATTTCTCCATCAGTCAATAACGTTTGTAAAAGTGTTGCCAAACACTAGACGAAACCGGTGAGTGTATCAACTTCTATGCTTAGGCTACCCGTACACTGAGTCTCTGCGCTCGCCACCTCTGTTTCAAGTAGCCTAAAGCCTGCTGTGTGTATGCCCCAACAAAACTTGGGCGAGATGAGTCAGGCAGAATTGCCAATTACAGGCGCGAGGAGGAGAATGCAGGCCAGCACTAGATCAGTTAGGTTAATAGATTAGTCGGTTTTCACCGATGCAGAGATTTTACATAAGATAAATCTCGATTTCATCCGAAGATTTAACCAATGCACACTTTTGACACCGATGCTACTGTATCATATATGTTCATACCGATATACCGATACAAATCGGTGAATCTTCCCATCCTTAGTAGATACAGCACTTGCAATGTTCAGCAGCGCGGACCGCCTCCAGAACAGAACGTTGCTTAGCCCCTCTTTAATGTTTCGGTTGTCTCCAACAGTTTGATAGTTTAGATTAGTTTGGCACTTTTCTGAAGTGCTGTTCTATTAAAAAAAAACTGTTTTCTGACTTTGATGGTGTGTCTCACCTGCTTTAGTGATGTACATTGGGAGCCAGAAGAGGAATGTGTAGCTGACCAGCTTAGCAAAAAGCAGACAAAGAGAAAACTCCACCACTCCCTGCACACACAGAAACACACACAGATAACCTTTTTTACAAGTTCTGCTCTTAAAAAGCATGCATGTGTGTGTTTGTTTGTGTGTGTGTGTATTTATATGTGTGTCTTACCGGGATGCGTAGGGCCCCCATGAAGCTGATGGCAGAGGGTTCTGATTCGCTCTTAACCACGACCACCTGTTGCACAGGAACACACACGCTCTCTGACTCCACCCTCTGTCCTCCTGATCCTACCTCCCAACCCCCAGACACTCCAGAGCCGTTTTGGGGAAGCAGCAACTCAGTGTCCCAACACTAGAGGTGGGGGTGGAGAGAAAAAAATGAAAGAAGCCGACAAGGATTAACACACTTACTACTTACACATACACTACTTATATGTATATATGTGTGTGTGTGTGTGTGTGTGTTTGTATGTGTGTGTGTGTGTTTTACACACCTGTGTTTTGCCTGGTTTGTACTGCAGAAACGCATCCACCTGTCCATTATGTCCCGTCCAGCTCTTTTGCGCCTTCTGAAAAACATTAAAAAACTCAAAATCGACAAAAATTCATTACAACATCAACATCCTAATTCAACATTTCCTCTCATTCAGGCATCTCTCTCTCTCTCTCCTGCTCCCTTATAGAGGTAGGTTTTACTTTTAAATACTTTTCAAATCTAAATATTTGTGTGTTGATGTTATTTAATAGACTTTAGTGAACTAAAATTGAATTGCAAATTGTCAGATTGTGATATGGATAAAAAGTGGAAAACCTTTGTATGCATTACATTCAATTTCGGGTTAGGAAGGATTCAATCAAAATCCATGCTTTATTAGATTACAAACTCCACTTTGTAAATGTTATATAAATAGTTTTTCTTCTCTAAATTAAGTAAATTCAAAATTTTCATGTTCATGTACTTCTTGGTTTGTTTGCTAGCCAGATCACAACAGTGTGTCTGTGTGTGCATATACTACTCACATTATTACCCTCAACTGCATTCTGGGTGCAAGCACTTTTCAGGTCATTTGGATCTATAGGGAGAGAAAACAGCACGTTAATGTAAACACACACACAAACGCACACACGCAGGCATCCACCATACAGTAGTTCATTTACACCAAATGGGGGCAGCCCTGTAGGCAGTCTAACTCAGTGCTTTGAGAGCAACAGTGCAACTCGGTGCAGTGTAACTCGGAGAGTGTAACCTAGTGCTGTGAGAGTGTAACTCAGTGCTGCACGTTCACCAGTTCCTGTTCCAGTTATTTATTATTGTTATGGCTGGATTTAAATGGGATTGATCTGTTCAGACTCATTTGAACTGTACCTAGATACTGCATTATATGGGATGACTAATCCTTGACGTGTAGCGTCTGAACATTTGGATTTACATTTCAATTTAAATGCACACACACACACACACCCAAATAGACACATAACCACACACACACACACACACACACACTCTCTAAAAATCACACCTAGACAAACATACACACACACACAGACGTACGTTCGATGAGGAAGAGGAAACAAATAAGTCCCATGATGATGATAATGACTCCGGGGATGATGAAGGATAAGCCCCAGTTGGAGGAGACCCAGCAGCCTGCGATCAAAGAGCCCAGAATATTCCCTACCGACGTGTGCGAGTTCCACACACCCATGATCAGACCGCGCCTGCACAGACACACACATACATTATACACACACACATACACATTAGAGAGCCCTGAATGTTTTCCAGTGACCACACACTAACGTTAAGACTTGCACACGCAAATACACTCACACACACAGAAATTTAGACACACACATGAACAGACACACTCTCACACACAATCACAACTCTGACACATACACACAAACACACACCATACCTTCCTTTCCCAAACCAGTTTCCAATGCAGGTGACAACACTGGGCCAACCAGTAGTCTGGAACAGGCCATTAGCCACCTAAACACACACACAATAATGCTTAGGGGTGTTTGTACTTGTTTATAGAAACTTTAAAGGTCTCCTTCCAAAATAAACCGTTAAGACTTGATGTTTTTACATTACCATAGGTCAGCCCAAGTTGTACTTCTATGCTCAACTTCAAAATGCTCTCCTACCCCTGTAGTCTGTATTCGCCTGTGATAGAAAACTGCCGGGAAAAACGACCGAATCGGAAAAGCCGTACAAATGTACGTCAATTTGAACATTAGCTATGCAGTTAACCCGCCCTCAAGAAAACGTTAGGCTGCCTGCAGACAGACCCACTAGAGAGAGCGTCACAGTGTTGTTAGCCAATCAGAGGCGATACATTTGCATATTATTAATATTCATAAGAATCCCCTCGAGCTATCCCTGCTCTCGTTTTCACCTAACTAAAATAGCTTGAAACAAGACAACCACAGCATATTTTTTGTCGAAACCAACTCTCATGACATTATTTTAGACAAGAGACCACCACAAAATTAATGAAAATACGATGGAATGAGACCTTTAAGTTTCCGATCCCTCAATTCTGTCTGGTACCATGGAATCAAGAAAAGTTACTGGTGTTACAAACGCAGTAAAATGACTTCTACAGTCCGTCTACTGGGTGTAAAAAGTCAGTGGACAGTGTGTGTGTTTTTGTGTGAGTGAATGTGTGTGTGGTTTATATAAAGGAATGGTCATGAATGGTCTGGAGAAAGGCAACAGCTATTGTGAGTTGGGAGGGCATGCTGCGGATTGTTGATGTGGTTTATGTAAGGAGAGGGGGCTTACTGATGATGGCAGTGTACAATATGTATGTGTCAATGTATATGTGCAAATATCTGTGTTTGCACTATTAAATATGTAGAATCCTAACAAATGAATCTTGCAAAATGTAACCACCTGTGTATGTGTGTGTGTGTGTGTTTGTGTGTGTGTGTGTGTGTGTGTGTGTATATGTGTAAGTGTGTACCTGTATAAATATGTAAAATCCTAATGAGTGAATATTGTAGATGTATCCCAGACCAAACAGGCACGTAAAGAGGCCACTGGCTACCATGCCAACCGTCAGGTAGAGACGAATGGGGAGGCGTTCACCTATGATCCCACTGCAGGATGCATAAAGATGACATCACAGATAATTGCAGGCACATAATTATGATGTGAAAACTGGCTCAATATAGAGTAGAAGTGTCTGTGTTTGTGTGTATGTGTATGAGAGTGAGATAATGGTAGGCCATATAACTACCAGTCTTTATCCTTCCACCTTTAGTCATTCTGCTATTAATTATTCAACTAAATACTGCAGCTATAGTGGGTATATATAAATGTGTGAGTGTATGCTGTGTGTGTATGTGTGGTACCTGAGATACATCCCCACAGCATAAGCACAAAGAAAAGAGTAGTCCATGGCCCCAAGAAGCTGCTTGTAGTTGCTTTTATCTGATCATAGACACATACCCACACACACACAAAGTACACAAAGTATTTTATATAGTATATATGAAGTAGTTTGTGTGTGTGTATGTATATTATGTATATATATATATATATATATATATATATATATATATATATATATAT
>JAGFZM010004380.1:3652-18351 GCA_017657215.1 Limnothrissa miodon
CCCCCCCTCTCTACCCCCTCCAAAACCCCATTTTAACACCCCCTCAAAACACCCACCCACCAACCCCATACATACACACACACGCACACACACACACACAAAAAGCATTTCTCCTATTTTTTTTAATGGAGAACCCCCTCCAACAGCAAGAGGAACTCAAGAGGGCAAGTCCACTAATAATACCAATGATGACAGACAGAACATATCTATTTTTCTTTAATAGCAATAATATATAAATGTGCCCATTTGAGACCCCAGCTTCACAAAGGAAGAATAATTTATAAAAACACAGAATACACACACACACACACACACACACACACACACACACACACACCAACAAAGGCATAAAGAGTTCCAAATGACTACCAACACACACACACGCATATCTAACAAAGGCATAAAGGTTTGAAATGACCGTATACACACACATACACACACACACACACCTAACAGTGTCATACAGTATACAGAATTATCTGAAACACACAAACACACGCACCGTCAAAGCAAAAGAGCTTATCTTTGGTTTAGATTTTGCAACTTCTGTAAATTTGCTCTAATGCTCACACACACACACACACACACACACACACAAACATGCAGGCACATGTACACACAGACAGACACACAGACACACACACACACACAACTGGTAAAGGCCACGTGTTACTGACTACATTCCCAAGTCGGACGACAGGTGGAGTCTGCCTCTGTGCTCACATGCCAGACAGAAAAAACCTGAAGACGAAGATAGAGCTAGTGGAGATTACATACACACACACATATTGTACAACATACTCAGTATGCACACAGCCACACACACACACACACACACACACACACACTGCACTGTGCAGATTATACACGCACACACACATGTACACACATATACATTGTGCAGACAAACACACATTTAATACACACATAATCAGCATGCACATACACATATTAAGTGTATCTCACACCTCTGTACACAAACACACACACACACAAATTGTATTCAGTACACACACACACACAGATGAGGGAGGTAAAAACGATAATATGGATCCACAGGACAACAGCACACAATAGTGGCACTTTGCAGATGCAGACACACACACACACACACACACACACACAGAGATTGTTATTTCCAGCAGTGACAGTCATTGGTAGCTAATTAGCTGCGCTTCCTGTTTCAAAGTTCATTGATCTCTTTCCCATGTCAGAGGTCTCGCTTCTCCTTCCTCCGACTCAGTCCCAGTTCAGAGTATCTGTTCCTGGGTCACAGGTCCAACCAAAGGCCTTTTGCATTCTCCCCTAAGGCCCCACGTTTCGTCCTTCTCCCATAAAGTGCTCAGTGTTCTTTCAGCCTGTGTGAGAGGGGAGAATACACACACACACACACACACACACACACACAGATTAAAAAGGTCTGGTCTTCTCACATAAACTGCTCATTGTTTATGCACACACGCACACACTCACACACATAAATCCTCACAGTTATCCCCCCATGCATCTCTACACACAACCATTATGACATATTTCACACCCATATCTAACCCCTCTACTTCACATCTATAATTCACACTTATACTTCTCATCCAAACATCTCAGCCATATTTTGCCATTGTTTTGTTATTTGCATAGTCTTTATCAAGCTGCCAGGCAACCTTGACTTTTGACAAAGACAGACACATACACAAATACACACCCAGACACACCCAGACACACTTACTCTACAGCTGCCCCGGGACTTCGAGATTTTCCTGATTTCATCTCCTTCATCACCAACCGCAGTAGCAGCTACAGAAACACAAGCACAGACACACACACACAGGTGTGTTAAAAAGGTGTAAAATTACAAAAGGGACTGGTGCTCCACTAAATGCTGAAGATATTAAGATATATTGTTGTTACTACCAAAAGGCTAGATAACAGATATTGTTATTATCAGTGGGCTAGCTCGCAAACTGTTGATGAATTGCATTACATTCAGGCCTCTTTGGGATTGCCATGGGACCACTGGTACACACTATACTGAAGGAGCTTTGAATGGAGACCCTAAGGCAGCGATTGCTAATCATTGTAGCCTTGCCTTAATGGCAAGGCCAGTATTGTTCTTCTTCAGTTTATTGTTCTTCCAACCTATCCGACTTCTTCTGGCTTTCGCGATAGAAAAATCTAAAACGTCCGGCCTTATCTTGATCGGTCTGCTTACATCATTACCATTGTTAGCATTATTAGCATTATTAGCATAATTAGAAGCTAATTAAAAGCAGCTAACTTCGCACAAACACAAAACACAAACGCACAAAAAAAATGGGTGTTGCGGTAATGCTTGGCTAAGCCACCCCGCGGTTTCTGCCTATAAAATGCAATTTAGGGCCTTATCATCTAACGCTATCCTTCTCTAATCATTAATCTAATCAAGACTTATCATCTACTAACAATATTCTACTCCAATCATTAATAGAATCCAAACAGACAATATTGTTTCTCTACTTTATAAAACGTATAAGACCTTGCTTTGGAGTTAAATAACACATTGTGTGTGTAGGTAATTCTGAAAAGTTGCATCATACCAGCAATGCGAAGAAGTCTGCAGTCATAAGCATATAGAAGACCTGGTCCCAGCCCCGCGCAGATAACAAGCCAGCCAGCAGAGGGCCCACTGCAGCACCTACACACAGATACAGAGATACAGTCACTGGCCATTCAGATACAGAAAGAAAGAGTCTCTGGCCAATAAAATATAAAGAAACAGAGTATACAGTCATTACCAACTGGGAAAATGTTATATACTAATATATATAAATATAATATAATAATAAAATGTTAATTTGTGTTCTGTTTTCGCAATATGCAATATAGACCTAAATGTGCCGAATGCGGTTTGCCCTCTGCTCATATTGCGTTCAGTAATGCTGCTCCGGGCCAGCGGCATTTTTTATTTTTATTGTAAGACAGGCATTTTTTTTATTCTAAGTTCTAAATGAGCACGTAGTTCATTTGTTGAGAGGCGCGTTGTAGCAGAATTGTATACTGAGTGACTGGAAGCCACGGCGGGCAACTCACAGGGCAAGCAACTCATACCCTGTCCCATTTTGTTCGCAACAACTGCACATTGCAACCTTTGCCAGCTTTTTGCCCTCCCATGCAATTGTATTCTCACAAACCTGGATATTTTAATTTACTGAGATAAAAGGCACAGTAGGCCTACTAGGCTATATGTTCACATATGAACAGTGGAATCATTACCGGACTCCCGTTACTACCGGACTCCATATGATTATATCTTCATATTTCTAGTTGGTTTCATGCGTTATACTGACAATGTGTGACAAAGACCCCTTTTAGTCAATGCTGCTCCTTAGATGCTGTGAAATATCTGCATGCGCTGCATGCCTTCGCGACATTATGTCTGAATATGCTTAAACAAGCGATGTGATGCGGGTGACAGTATCAAAACAAACCCATGCAATGCCCAATTCACCCAAAAGAGTTGCTAACGTTAGCCTACTTCCAAAAGGGTCACAAGTCATAATTCAGAACGCCAGTTTTTTATATTTAAGTAAAGACACGTAACCATTGCTTTAGTTTCTGTCTTAGAAATAATACACTGGCTACCTGTACAAATTCATATTGCCTTTTTTCGTTTCCCATGTAACATCCACAATCCAATAATGAATGAACGAAAAAGTACATGGACCAGATCATAAATTGCACTTGCATAACACGTTCGTTCAATGATCATTGGTCGCTGAGTAAACTTGTTTCATTTGATTTCAACGTGCCTGTAGCCTATGCATCAGCATAGTTCACTGTATTAATTAGGCTATTTTTATTTAATTGAATTATTAATTACTATATTTAGCCTAGGGTTGGTTAACACAAACACGAAAACAACACTCAAATAACAGACTATTTACAGTAACAAAATAACAGTAGGCTATTCAGTATAATTAGCCTATTTCAGCTCAACTTTATTTCCTGACAGCTGTATGCTGTTAGTACACTCGCGACCGCGGGCGCTCCCAAGTGCCACCTGGTGGTTGTTTGGGTACACTGCAGCTTCTTCAGAAAAAAAATAATTAAATAGTGCGTGACACACTCATGACGCACGTGAGGTTCGTGCGTGCAGCCGGGCCATTTCATGTGACACTGACTGTAAATAAAAATAAAAAATAAAGATATAAAATCATTGGACATTCAAGTATAGAGATACAGAGTCAAGACCAATCAGACCAATGGAGGTATAAAGTCACTGGCCAATAAGAAGTAGAGATAGTCACTGGTCAATTATATGTAGAGTTACAGAGCCACTGTCCAATCCGATATAAAACTATAAAATCACTGGCCAAATATAGTGAATCACAGACCAATCAAATATAGAAATATTGAGTCACTAGCCAATAAGCTTTATTTACTGGCCAATTTGATACAGAGTAGAGCTCGCAGATTTTTTTCAACCAGAAATTGTAATGATTTCCCCCTCCCCTATTTAACATCAAAAAACGTTTAGAACACGTTCTGTACAGCTTATTTTCCAAATGGCAAAAATGCAATACTAAAAATGGAACGGTGACAACTACTACATGCAGGGACCTAACTGGAAAAACGTCCATTTTAAATAGTTATTAGCCCAAAAATAGGACCTACTGCACTGCCCAATGGTGTTTCTAGTGTATAAACCATATTAACCCACATATAAGACGACCTGGAATTTGAAATGTTCCAGAATTAATGCCAACCCCCTTATGTCCAGACTTTTTGAGGAAAAATAAAAATAAATGTCCCCACGCCCCCAACACCCCTCCCCCTCCCACCCAACCACCAACTGCCAACCCTCTTTCCCTTTTTTCAGCTTACCTACAGAGCCGGTTCCATCAATAATGGCAGTGACTGTTGATAAGGCGCGAGCATTCCCCTTCAAACATTTATGAGTGCCCTATGGAGACACACACACACACACACACATTACTGTGGGTAGTGCACAAGCTTTCCCATTCAAACACGTATGGGACCCACACACACACACACACATACACACACTTTACAAACATACAAACACACACACACACACACACACACTCATCAAAACTCTAACCCTAGCCTACTAATCAAAATTCTTGTTTCTGTTCAGAGCGGACTGTATTTAACAGACTTCTAGGGCCAAGGCTGCCTACACAAGACCTACATAAAAGCAGAGGTTTCTTCTTACTGCTTAAGACCAGTTGGGGTGATGGTGACACAGGTGGTAGAGGTGCTATTCGGCAACCAGAGGGTTGCAGGTTCGAGGCCCACTCCATTTGATCCCAATGAAGTATCTTTGAGCAAGATACTGAACCCCCAAGATACTGAACCCCCAAGATACTGAACCCCTGTTCCTGGTGGTGGGATGGCCTCTTGCATGGCAGCCTCTGCCACCAGTGTGTGAATGAGAGGTATGCGTTTGCGTATGCGTAAAGCATTTTGAGTGCTCGTAGGAGTAGAAAAGCGCAGTCCATAAATGCAGTCCATTTACCATTTGCAGTCCATTTGGCTGAGGTAAGACAGCTGTTCAAGGCAGTTTCAGTAGAATATTACTACAAGAGATTCTACAGCACGGCACACTACTTTTTTGGAGACAAAATTAGCCATAATAAACTATAATTGGGATTCAGAATCTTAACCACCTGTGCCACCTCTGCCCCATGGGAATGAGACTGTCTTTTTCAAATTAAAATCTCACTCCACTTCGATTCGATCGATTCTGGTGATGATTTTTTACACTGAACTGAATTGCTCTGAACGTTTTTTAATAAACCAATAATAGATTACACTGCACAATTGCCATGTGTATGACATCACCACAAAATCTGACGCATTTCCAAATCTGTTGAAGGTAACTTATTGAATGGTGATTCCAGATGCCGATATACATGACATAGCATTCCTTGTGGGGATAACCATTTTACATCCAGCCATGCTAAAAACTCACAGGGAGAGCTGTCAGCACTTACGGGTTACAGGTTTTTAAAAAGAACAGAACTCATTATGTCTCGGTGAGTGAAGCCATTTAACACAACATTCACTCACCAGGTGCTATTATCCAAAACATTCAGGTCTTTACACAACTAAAAAATATATTGATTTTTTTTTTTTTTAAAGAATGCAAAATTTCAAGCAACAGTTCATAGTTCAACAGTTCATAGATCATCCTACTGTGAGTGAACACAGACAAACGCGCACACACACACACACACTTACCAGGTCTGCCGATACTGCAGTAGTTATGAGGGCATAGGGGCCGTTTACCAGCCCCCCACAAACCAGCAACATGACTGCAACACAAAACACAAACACATGCAAATAGCCCCCCAAAAAAAACATCTACCTTGTGCTTCTTTGTCACACACACATTCAATAAACTCAATCACTCTCTCGGAATTTAACAGTCTTACCTATTGTGGGGCCCTGACCCAACTCGCTGATCATGGAAAAAATATACAGCTAAAAATAACACACACAAAATTATTGCATGGTCATGGAAGTTTAAAAAAAGTATAAAAATTATGTGCATGTACATGCACGTACACACACACACACACACACTTACTGTAGGGGCAGCCAGTAGCAACATCACAGCACAGGTGCTTGCTCTTTTTCCCAGTTTATCAGAAATGACTCCAGCTAAGATACCGCCTGAAACACGCACACACACACTCTCTCTCATCAGTCTCCATACTATAAACACACCTTAAAGGGATCACACACACACTCTCTCTCTCTCTCTCACACACACACACACACAGAAGCAGAAGAGGGTCTCTCACCTACAATTCCTCCCACATCAAACAGGGTGGACAGATCTCCAGCCTGCTTCGCATCCAGATGAGCTGCACACAACAAACAATCACCAGCTCAAACACACACACACACACACACATATATACACATGTACACACACATAGAAACATAGCATACAATCACCAGTTCAAACTCTCTCTCTCTCTCTCTCTCTCTCACACACACACACACACACACACACACACACCATACAATCACCAGCTCAAACACTCACACACATATACATACCATACTGTACAATCACCTTCTCAACTTCATGTACACACATAGCATGCAATCACCAGCTCAAACTCTCTCACACACACGCACACACACGTACACACACACACACACACACACACATTTGCCAAGCTTAAAATCTCTCTCACACACACTTTGTTTTCTCAGTTAGACCAGCACAAAGGTTAGATGCAAATTTTACACACTCTTTATTGTGGCCTTGCCTTAATGGCAACTATCGTTCCTCTTAAGTTTATTATTCTTCCGACCTGTTTTTGGTCCGACTACTAGTCCTAGGGCTTTCGAGATAGAGACACCCTTCCAAAACTAAAACGTCCGGCCTGATCTTGATCGGTCTGCTTAC
This sequence comes from Limnothrissa miodon, assembly GCA_017657215.1. Lineage (NCBI taxonomy): Eukaryota > Metazoa > Chordata > Actinopteri > Clupeiformes > Clupeidae > Limnothrissa > Limnothrissa miodon. The sequence goes on from JAGFZM010004380.1 coordinate 11,076, forward strand.
ATTCATCTTTTTGATATCTCTTGTTGTTCGTCCGTTATTCGTGTTTTTCTTGTAGTTTTTCCCCATTGAAATGAATGGGAGAAATGTGTGTGTGTGTTTTCGAGACACCATTACAAATCTAAAATGTCCGGCTTGATCTCGATCGGTGTGCTTACATTTATCTTATTTATATCTCATCATTCGTCCATTATTTATATTTTTCTAGTCATTTTTGCCCCGTTCAAATGAATGGGAGAAATGTGTGTTTGTGTGTGTGTGTGTGTGTGTATATATGTGTCTGCATATCACATAATAATCTTTCTCCATTGTTACCCTAGCAACTGCTTACTGCAAGTTAGCTACTTAGCATTTTCAGCATAGCTAGCATTATTAACATTGTTAACATTTTTAGCATATATGCTAATTCACATCAGCTAAGTCCACTGAGCACCACTATTAGCATCATTACCATTGTTAGCATTATTAGCATAGAAGCTAATTAAAAGCAGCTAGGCCACCCAACCACCCTGTGGTTTCTGCCAAGAAAACGCAATTTAGTTTTTTATTTTTATTTTTCACATCACACAATTCTACACTTACCAGAAGGGTGCTTCCTGAGAAAGTGTTTAGGTGCTTTAGGTGCTTCACTGAACTGAAATTTAAACTTATCTAATGAAAACAAAATGAGTAAGGAATTGAGCGTGAGACACACTCATTTGACTGTCTTCACACACTAACATGCCATACCTCCGATGTCACACGCTGCAAATCTATTTTATCTATCTGATCTTCATCAGCTCAAACTCTACCTGTGCAATCGATCAATTACACACGGCCGAACAGGCAGCGGTGTTTCCAATAGCTTGCAGAGTGCTCCCCTAATGTAGGTAGTGAACCTCGCGAGTTGAAGCTGATGTCAGAGATGCGCCCCATGATAATACCTCCATGGATGCGCCAGTTTGAGAAGGTGGAAGGTGGAAGCCTGTGCCTATTAAAAATTCTCAGGTGCAAGCTGTTGAAGATCTCTCAAACAGGAACGTATACAGGCCAGTGTGTTGCGTAATTATACTTCCAAACTTAAAATAGGGTTTCTTAATGGATCTCAGCCTATGTGTTTTGTTTACATTTGGTAGCTTGTTGCTCTAACGTCAACGTTTGTTAGATGTTAAAGACTTCTGAACAAGATGTAGGCCTATTATGTAGCCTATTAATAAACGGTTTGTATTGTGTTGTAAAAGAACGGTGCAATTCATGTTAATACAGAGTTTTCAAGACAAGTAGCAAAGTCGCAAATTGTCATAAGCAGGATGAGCTGCAGGAATGTCGCAGCTAAGGACTTAATGTTACGTTGTATACTCTCAACTATGTTAAGTAGGCTAAGTTAGAGTAGCAGTAGTTTTAACAGACTACGTTTTTGACTATTTGGTTAAGAACTGTGTCATGAGGTTTGTTCAATGACTAGTTTGTAAAAGGCCTGATGTGTTAAATTATTATTATTATTATTATTATTATTATTAAATATTTGTAATAATATCTAGCTCAGCTTTGACAACTCTTCCCCCTGTTTGCTCAATGGGAGAAAATCAGCTCAATGGGATCATCCTGACTAGCATTGTAGGGAAATGAGTAGCCATGACATGACCAGGTTAATGAGCCATGACCAAGTATTTTTCTGTGAGAGTGTGTTTTCTGCGGTGACAAAGCTAAGACAAGAAACAACTTGGCCCCATGATGGCACTCTTTCTGCCATCATGACCTAAAGATGGCTCATTTGGAGCCATGCTACCAATGGGAGCCTTCACCAAAAATTATTAAGGTCGTCAAAAAGGCCACAGTCGTGTAGGCTACAACAAACAGCATATGCATATGCACACTTTGGACATTTTTTGTTCATTTTCTGTTTGTAAATGTTCTGTTCTGTTGTGACTAAACCAAATGCATTTATCAAAACGTCAAAACGTGCCTACACAATGTACACAATGTAGGCCTACACAATGTAAGATGTGTACATGCCCACACGTAACATTGCTGTACATCAAGTTCATGTTAAAGCCAAGGTTGCTTTCCAAGCTCCCAGTCTTGTTTTCCCCCTTTCCTCTATTTTCATGTATCTAGCATAGCATTATGCTAGACCATCCCTTTTAATCTGCTACTTCTTTCTTTAAAGGCCCACTATGCAACATTTTTCATTTAATTAATCCGTTTCATACTGTTTAGGATGCTAAAATGAGTCGTTACACGGCGAATGAACGGTGTAGAATGCGCCACCGTGGCCTATAGCGGTAGATACTAGGGATGTGAATCTTTATAACCAAAGCGATTCGATACACATCTCGATACACTGCTAACGATTCGATACATAAACGATTCACATGAAACAATCAGCAATAAGATACGATATGATTCTCCCACCTACTGCGATACAGTGCGATACAGTACGATTAGATTTAACACAATGCGATACAGTGCGATATGATGCAATACAATGCAAGAAGAATATAGAAGAATATATAAAAGAATATAGGCTAGCCTACTATTGAAATTATAGTAGTAAGGACTTGAGCAGGGCCAATTGAACAATTCCCTAAACTGGAAGCATTGGTGGCTTTTGGCATTTCCAACTAGCCTACAGTAATGTAAATGTTTTGTAGCCTACAGAGTTATACAGACACACAACAAGGCCCGGTTTCCCAAAACATTCTTGTCGCTAAGTAGTTCTCAGTAGGCCTACCTTAACCTCTCTCTTAACGTTATGGCAAAATTCCCGAAGCGCACGTAGACATTTCTTACGCTTTAAAAGTTTTTCACGTGAGTAACTTTACCAGTAGCCTATTTACTGCCTTGGAAGATTTGACATCCATTAGTAGCATTAACGTTAGCGCTGCCTTCAGATGTTAAAATAGGTTGTGTTCCTTGTATGTTCAATCGCGGCAACAAATCTGTAACAGTAATAAACGTTAGTTTGCTTACCAGGTGTTTTAGTAGCATTAACGTTAGTGCTCCATCACATTTACGGCTTCAGATGAAAAAAATTGGTTGAGCTCTGTGTAACGTTATGTTCAATCGTGGCATAGCACATTTTATTAATTGCATTGGATTTCTCCATCAGTCAATAACGTTTGTAAAAGTGTTGCCAAACACTAGACGAAACCGGTGAGTGTATCAACTTCTATGCTTAGGCTACCCGTACACTGAGTCTCTGCGCTCGCCACCTCTGTTTCAAGTAGCCTAAAGCCTGCTGTGTGTATGCCCCAACAAAACTTGGGCGAGATGAGTCAGGCAGAATTGCCAATTACAGGCGCGAGGAGGAGAATGCAGGCCAGCACTAGATCAGTTAGGTTAATAGATTAGTCGGTTTTCACCGATGCAGAGATTTTACATAAGATAAATCTCGATTTCATCCGAAGATTTAACCAATGCACACTTTTGACACCGATGCTACTGTATCATATATGTTCATACCGATATACCGATACAAATCGGTGAATCTTCCCATCCTTAGTAGATACAGCACTTGCAATGTTCAGCAGCGCGGACCGCCTCCAGAACAGAACGTTGCTTAGCCCCTCTTTAATGTTTCGGTTGTCTCCAACAGTTTGATAGTTTAGATTAGTTTGGCACTTTTCTGAAGTGCTGTTCTATTAAAAAAAAACTGTTTTCTGACTTTGATGGTGTGTCTCACCTGCTTTAGTGATGTACATTGGGAGCCAGAAGAGGAATGTGTAGCTGACCAGCTTAGCAAAAAGCAGACAAAGAGAAAACTCCACCACTCCCTGCACACACAGAAACACACACAGATAACCTTTTTTACAAGTTCTGCTCTTAAAAAGCATGCATGTGTGTGTTTGTTTGTGTGTGTGTGTATTTATATGTGTGTCTTACCGGGATGCGTAGGGCCCCCATGAAGCTGATGGCAGAGGGTTCTGATTCGCTCTTAACCACGACCACCTGTTGCACAGGAACACACACGCTCTCTGACTCCACCCTCTGTCCTCCTGATCCTACCTCCCAACCCCCAGACACTCCAGAGCCGTTTTGGGGAAGCAGCAACTCAGTGTCCCAACACTAGAGGTGGGGGTGGAGAGAAAAAAATGAAAGAAGCCGACAAGGATTAACACACTTACTACTTACACATACACTACTTATATGTATATATGTGTGTGTGTGTGTGTGTGTGTTTGTATGTGTGTGTGTGTGTTTTACACACCTGTGTTTTGCCTGGTTTGTACTGCAGAAACGCATCCACCTGTCCATTATGTCCCGTCCAGCTCTTTTGCGCCTTCTGAAAAACATTAAAAAACTCAAAATCGACAAAAATTCATTACAACATCAACATCCTAATTCAACATTTCCTCTCATTCAGGCATCTCTCTCTCTCTCTCCTGCTCCCTTATAGAGGTAGGTTTTACTTTTAAATACTTTTCAAATCTAAATATTTGTGTGTTGATGTTATTTAATAGACTTTAGTGAACTAAAATTGAATTGCAAATTGTCAGATTGTGATATGGATAAAAAGTGGAAAACCTTTGTATGCATTACATTCAATTTCGGGTTAGGAAGGATTCAATCAAAATCCATGCTTTATTAGATTACAAACTCCACTTTGTAAATGTTATATAAATAGTTTTTCTTCTCTAAATTAAGTAAATTCAAAATTTTCATGTTCATGTACTTCTTGGTTTGTTTGCTAGCCAGATCACAACAGTGTGTCTGTGTGTGCATATACTACTCACATTATTACCCTCAACTGCATTCTGGGTGCAAGCACTTTTCAGGTCATTTGGATCTATAGGGAGAGAAAACAGCACGTTAATGTAAACACACACACAAACGCACACACGCAGGCATCCACCATACAGTAGTTCATTTACACCAAATGGGGGCAGCCCTGTAGGCAGTCTAACTCAGTGCTTTGAGAGCAACAGTGCAACTCGGTGCAGTGTAACTCGGAGAGTGTAACCTAGTGCTGTGAGAGTGTAACTCAGTGCTGCACGTTCACCAGTTCCTGTTCCAGTTATTTATTATTGTTATGGCTGGATTTAAGTGGGATTGATCTGTTCAGACTCATTTGAACTGTACCTAGATACTGCATTATATGGGATGACTAATCCTTGACGTGTAGCGTCTGAACATTTGGATTTACATTTCAATTTAAATGCACACACACACACACACCCAAATAGACACATAACCACACACACACACACACACACACACTCTCTAAAAATCACACCTAGACAAACATACACACACACACAGACGTACGTTCGATGAGGAAGAGGAAACAAATAAGTCCCATGATGATGATAATGACTCCGGGGATGATGAAGGATAAGCCCCAGTTGGAGGAGACCCAGCAGCCTGCGATCAAAGAGCCCAGAATATTCCCTACCGACGTGTGCGAGTTCCACACACCCATGATCAGACCGCGCCTGCACAGACACACACATACATTATACACACACACATACACATTAGAGAGCCCTGAATGTTTTCCAGTGACCACACACTAACGTTAAGACTTGCACACGCAAATACACTCACACACACAGAAATTTAGACACACACATGAACAGACACACTCTCACACACAATCACAACTCTGACACATACACACAAACACACACCATACCTTCCTTTCCCAAACCAGTTTCCAATGCAGGTGACAACACTGGGCCAACCAGTAGTCTGGAACAGGCCATTAGCCACCTAAACACACACACAATAATGCTTAGGGGTGTTTGTACTTGTTTATAGAAACTTTAAAGGTCTCCTTCCAAAATAAACCGTTAAGACTTGATGTTTTTACATTACCATAGGTCAGCCCAAGTTGTACTTCTATGCTCAACTTCAAAATGCTCTCCTACCCCTGTAGTCTGTATTCGCCTGTGATAGAAAACTGCCGGGAAAAACGACCGAATCGGAAAAGCCGTACAAATGTACGTCAATTTGAACATTAGCTATGCAGTTAACCCGCCCTCAAGAAAACGTTAGGCTGCCTGCAGACAGACCCACTAGAGAGAGCGTCACAGTGTTGTTAGCCAATCAGAGGCGATACATTTGCATATTATTAATATTCATAAGAATCCCCTCGAGCTATCCCTGCTCTCGTTTTCACCTAACTAAAATAGCTTGAAACAAGACAACCACAGCATATTTTTTGTCGAAACCAACTCTCATGACATTATTTTAGACAAGAGACCACCACAAAATTAATGAAAATACGATGGAATGAGACCTTTAAGTTTCCGATCCCTCAATTCTGTCTGGTACCATGGAATCAAGAAAAGTTACTGGTGTTACAAACGCAGTAAAATGACTTCTACAGTCCGTCTACTGGGTGTAAAAAGTCAGTGGACAGTGTGTGTGTTTTTGTGTGAGTGAATGTGTGTGTGGTTTATATAAAGGAATGGTCATGAATGGTCTGGAGAAAGGCAACAGCTATTGTGAGTTGGGAGGGCATGCTGCGGATTGTTGATGTGGTTTATGTAAGGAGAGGGGGCTTACTGATGATGGCAGTGTACAATATGTATGTGTCAATGTATATGTGCAAATATCTGTGTTTGCACTATTAAATATGTAGAATCCTAACAAATGAATCTTGCAAAATGTAACCACCTGTGTATGTGTGTGTGTGTGTGTTTGTGTGTGTGTGTGTGTGTGTGTGTATATGTGTAAGTGTGTACCTGTATAAATATGTAAAATCCTAATGAGTGAATATTGTAGATGTATCCCAGACCAAACAGGCACGTAAAGAGGCCACTGGCTACCATGCCAACCGTCAGGTAGAGACGAATGGGGAGGCGTTCACCTATGATCCCACTGCAGGATGCATAAAGATGACATCACAGATAATTGCAGGCACATAATTATGATGTGAAAACTGGCTCAATATAGAGTAGAAGTGTCTGTGTTTGTGTGTATGTGTATGAGAGTGAGATAATGGTAGGCCATATAACTACCAGTCTTTATCCTTCCACCTTTAGTCATTCTGCTATTAATTATTCAACTAAATACTGCAGCTATAGTGGGTATATATAAATGTGTGAGTGTATGCTGTGTGTGTATGTGTGGTACCTGAGATACATCCCCACAGCATAAGCACAAAGAAAAGAGTAGTCCATGGCCCCAAGAAGCTGCTTGTAGTTGCTTTTATCTGATCATAGACACATACCCACACACACACAAAGTACACAAAGTATTTTATATAGTATATATGAAGTAGTTTGTGTGTGTGTATGTATATTATGTATATATATATATATATATATATATATATATATATATATATATATAT
>JAGFZM010004381.1:0-30638 GCA_017657215.1 Limnothrissa miodon
ATATATATATATATATATATATATATATATATATATATATATATATAATATTATATTAGTATGCAGTTTTAATAAAGCATAATGTTTATAGAGGACTAATAAATGTATTGGTTACAATGGCTTAAACCATAAGCTTTAGTTATGCAGCATCATTGGAAAATGTATAGAATATTAATAAAGTATACAGTTTATAGAGAATTCATAACATGTTTCATATGTGTAGCATTTATTAAGTGTTTAGTTACCAAAAGGTTTCCAGCTGCAGTCTCTCTGGATCTGAGGCTGCAGGCTGCTGGTGCTGTCAGAAAACTCCATCACAGAGCAGTTCTTGTGGAGCTCACTCTACACACACACACACACACACAGATGAGTTTGTGTGTTTATTCACATGTGATTGTAGATATGGTGTAGTGTGTAGTGTGTTGTGTGTTCGTAAGTGTGTGGTTACCTTGACAATGCTGATGGGTTTTCTGGAAAGGTGGAAACTGGTGTATAGCAGGAAGGTGAGTATGAATGTGAAGGCCCGATACCTACGCACACACAAATACAAACATTACAATGAACGCTTGTTGGAATGAATGTTAATGAGTGCAGAGATCAAAAGGGCAACTCCCATTACATGTAACTTAACTCCTTTCAGCTGTAACTTAGTAAAGTTTTTTGTAAAACAATCAATAGTCCTGTTGTTCCAGGCCACCAAGTACTGTTAGTAGGGAAAAAAGTTACATTTTACCTTGCCCAATTAACTTAGCAGCTCATTACTTGCTCTACGCTTACTTGGAGCTTACTTGGCTGACTTAGCTTACTTACAACAGGGCTATGATGAATCAAACTTTTCCGTTAACTCCCTTTAGCTGTAACTTAACAGGTAGCCTACTAAAACCACTAGCTGTGGGGTTAAATTATATAGCGCTCACATTATTTATTTCTGGTGCCAGACTTATTTCTCCATATGCGGGGCATTTATCCATGATGTGCATGTGTCTGTCTCGCTAAAAAAAAGTCTGACTCACTAAAAAATGTCTGACTCGCTAAAAAATATCTGTCTAAATAGCTAATAGATTATTGACTCATAAAACATCCATTAAAGCCTCTATGTGTAGGATCGTATTAGAATTCCCCATCTATCGGCGAAGTGGTATGCTGCATACGTTTGAATAAAATGTATTAGCCCTCCCCTTCCCACAATCCTAATTTCTTGCTACGGAGGCCGAACGCTCGCTCGCTCTTATCTCAGTTTCTGCTACTCAGTCTCTGAGCAGAAACACGAAAGGCGGAGCTGAATATACGATACTGCTCTCCCCTACAAGAACCCGTACTTTTGAAAATGGCGGCGCAAAATGGATATTCTTCTTTGGTCCCCAGCCATATCTATATATAAATGGAAATTACCAAGTTTACCGGAACACTACAATTTATTCATGGAGGTAATTACCATCGTTTTACATTATATTTTTAAAATAAAAAATATATTTTTAATAAAAGACGAAGATAAATAGAAGATAAATCCTACACATAGAGGCTTTAAAATAAAAAATTAATACATTTCTAACAAAGAAATCTGCACTTATTCATTAAATATACAGACAATGCCTTGGTCAGCTTATTAAATAAAGACAAAATTGTCAATGTAAAGAGGCAAACCTGCACCTTGCAACATATCAAGGACCAACGAGGAAGCTTCGTCAGTGTCTCCATCATATAATGTAAGAGATGGAGTGGTGACCATAGATTGTAAATATCTTGGTCTTACCATAGAAAGCCATCATGGCAGAAGTGTGCAGATGTTTTTTTTTTTTTTTTTATAAAGGACCAACAATCACTGCTTGTACTTCCTAAAGAAACTTTAAGGCCCACTTTGCACCATTTTTCAATTTATTAATCCGTTTCATTCTGTTTAGGATGCTAAAATGGGTCATTACACAGCGAACGAACGATGTAGAATGCGCCACCGTGGCCTATAGCGGTAGATACAGCACTTGCAATGTTCAGCAGCGCGGACCGCCTCCTATACAATGCAGTGCAATACAATGCAATACAGCGGTCTTTAGATGGAGCTCGTGAGAGAAACAGAACGTTGCTTAGCCCCTCTTTAACTTTTTCAAAACAGATTGCGAATTATGACGTCTGCTTTTATTATACAATATGCTGACATTGGTATTAGGTCTGGGGCCTTTTTGATAGTACTTTACTGCATACTGCTATGGGCACCCTAAAATGAAAAAAATCAGCAAAGTGACCTGTGCCATCTACAACTGCGTAGTCTGACCCGGAAAGCACTGACACATCTCACCCACTGTCAGTGGAGTTCCTGACACTCCCCTCGGGTAGCAGACATAGATACTGTAATATCACACCTACAGTACATAAACACACACACTGTGGCAGTCAGTCCTGCTATTGCAGAGCAAAGTCCATCGGGACTTTTCTTTGATCACACACACACACACACACACACACAAACAGACACAGACGCGAATGCATAGGCACATACAGACACACAATCACACACACGCCCAAATTAAACACATTTGTTAGGACAGTTGGGTGTGTAGCTATGAAAGATTATCCTTTCCCTTGACCTTCCTCCACACAAATCAGTATGATGTAAGGTTTGAGGCTGCCATGCCTTTTTTGGGAATAGACAGTAGATAGTAGTAGTAGTGTTTATGGCAGTAGACAGTAGATAGTAGTAGTGGTGTTCTAAATGATCTTTGGTGGAACTCTCAGGAATACTCAGATAACACATTAACCCTAGTGTAACAATCAGGAAGATGGGACACCCAGACAAATCTTATTAACCATAGAGATACCCTAGTAGAGCACAAAGGGAAGCTCTTGATGAGCTGCTGAAAAACAAAATAAAAATAAAAAAGCTACATTCTACAGTTAGTTAGTAGTTCCCATCATGTTAAAAATCCTTCATTTTTTATATTTTATGTTTTGTTATTGAGTAAAAATAGTCTAGTTCAGCCAAATGTATCACCAAGCTGTCATCCAAGCAGATTCTGTAAGGATATTATGACAAGTAGGAGACTCCATTGTCAGTCATACTTTCTTCTAGGAGATGTTCAAAGACTTGTTTATATAAAATGATTACATATTAGACATATTAGAGTAAAGTAGATATCCATGGACACTATTCATGGACACTACCCTTGGCTTTAAAGGTCTCATTCCACCGTATTTTCATTAATTTTGTGGTGGTCTCTTGTCTAAAATAATGTCATGAGAGTTGGTTTCGACAAAAAATATGCTGTGGTTGTCTTGTTTCAAGCTATTTTAGTTAGGTGAAAACAAGAGCAGGGATAGCTCGAGAGGATTCTTATGAATATTAATGATATGCAAATGTATCGCCTCTGATTGGCTAACAACACTGTGATGCTCCCTCTAGTGGGTCTGTCTGCAGGCAGCCTAACATTTTCTTGAGGGCGGGTTAACTGCATAGTTAATGTTCAAATTGATGTACATTTGTACTGCTTTTCCGATTCGCTTGTTTTTCCCGGCAGTTTTCTTTGACAGGCGAATACAGACTACAGGGGTAGGAGAACATTTTGAAGTTGAGCATAGAAGTACAACTTGGGCTGACAAATCAGTAAGACAACTGCAAAGAGAGCATTCATTGGCTGATGTGCAGGACACACACACACAAACACACGCACCCACATATATACACACAAACTCACAGAGAGGCAAACTTACCATTGGTCCCTGTTGAAAGATGTGAGGAAACGAATACCAGGGGGTATCGGCGCCATGACAACCAATCACAGAGACACTCACGCACTTTAAACCCAGTCACACATGCATGAACACACTCAGGTTTAAACAAACACTAAGACATTCACCACCATGATACACTCATCGCCACTCATGTTGACATCCTCAAAGGAGACCTGGGCCCTAAAAGCACAAGGAGAGAGGTAGGAGAATTCTTAGTGTACTCCAGCATGATTGACCAAAATAAGCAGTACAAAGACAATTCCTCCAGAATTGTTAGATAAGTGTTGGCTGGTCAAACGGACGGACACACACACACACACACACACACACACACACACACACACACACACACAATACTATTACGCCACCTAGCCAAAATAAAAGCTAATCACTTTAATATGCTTTGGGCTTAAAATAATATTTGGGTCAATACTCCAACATCAACCTCAAAGATTAAGGATCAAAAGTTAAACTTTTACTTTTGTTGGTTGAATCATGACTAATTTGCAGATTACAAAAAAATCTATTCAAGTTAGTTTAATCAAAGTAAATAACAATCAGGACATCTTTAGATGATGAATACGAAATACAGAAATAATTAGACAATTTGTAAACAATTGAAAAGCAGTTTAGAATATAAAACAGAGCAAACAAAGATGTCCCACATCCACCCCCTTTGACAACTGAACATGAATATTGGGAATATTTAAGCTTGTGGAATGTGTTGACCCTTCATGACAAGCATTTCACTTGGGAACCACAAAACAACCCACCATAAAGCTCAATATTAGCACACCTGAATGATTTATTCAGAAAAACATCCGCTGCTAAATCTATTCTGCCGCACTTGCGAAAGCGATGCCATGGCAAAGATAACATATTACCCATAGGCCTACATGGAAAGGCTAAATATATAGAAAATATATGATAAATAATAATCAGATATGTTGAAACAATTTTAAGTATGGTTTATACCGTTTATACCACTCACAGTGTAGTGACTATACCATACATAAGTTTAGCAACTTACTTATAACTTACTTACTAACCCTAGATGTTGCCTACAGCAAACAATTTTATTCAAAAGTGGTGTGAGTGCTGCTGAGTGGCATCCCTGACCCGTCCCATTAGCTGACCCCTCCCACAACACCAACTTACCCTGAGTGGGATGTGACCAACTTAACGGAAGTGCCCATGCCAGGACCGACTCTCCTAAAAGCCCTGCGGCTGAGCCCTTCTCACAATGGCAATGTCAAAATGAATTCTCCCAGTGTTACACCCAGAATCAGTCTCACTTCTTGACTTTAACATTATGTAGGGCTGCTATGTCTGATGCCATGATGAGGTCATGATGACAGGCCCTAAACAGCTGACCAACACTGTAGCCCACCATCAGAAGTTACTTAGCGGCCCTTCACTCTCACTCACAAGAACAAGAACCTGACCATATATCGCCAACTCTTTTCTAAAAGGACTGCGATCAACTTCATGGGAGACATCTCACAAGATGGACCCAGCTTCTTGTTGGTCCTGCAACTAACCGATTTACTATAGTAGTCTATGGCTTGACAGCACTTTAATGGGTATATACCTTGGTATTATTTTGATTGCTGAATTAGATCTAACACCATGGACTAATTGCTATCTGAACTGCTAATTGCAAACCTTTACATGATCCCAAGCAATTGGGTTATCCCTTTGAGATGTGGATCTGCCCAAGGTTACCACAGATACTACAGATAAAACTAGACCACACCACACCACACCACAAAGAAATTAGACCACACCACATAAAACCATGCACCATATTAGACCAGATCGCACCACAATAGACACACAGACAAACTAGACTGCATCAGACCACACCAGGCCATATTAACCCACCAGGGTATAGCCTATTAATCATCCAGTGCACTCACATCAGGGCACAGTCAGACTAAACCAGATCACCAAGACACACCAGACCAGACCAAATTAAGACCAAATTAACTAACAGGTCTTACGTTAAATAAGACCACAGCTTACATCAAACTAACCACCCATCCAAGATCAGATCATAGCTCAAATACAAAAAAACTTCTAACGTAGTGCAGCTATTTATAACGTTAGGTCCTAGCTCGCGGGAGTGACGGTAATGAACCGTCGATTCCAGACAGAACTGATCACAGTCAAATCTGCATCTTACCAAGCAGATGCTTGTGGATCGGGCAGCATTCCCGAGCGGAGTTCAAATTAAATAGGGTTTAGTTAAATACTGACTATTTAGGGTTTAGTTCAATAATGACGACTTTGTCCTAGCAGATGCATACAGAAAGAGTAGCCTTCCTCGTCATCACTTACAAAACACAAATTGTCCTCCTGTTTCTTGTCTTTACTGTTTTTTGTTCTATTCAGAGCGTAAATCAGTGGGTCTTACCGGGATTTGGAAGACGGCGAAAACACGACCGAATCCCTTCTTTCCCTGCTTGTGTGGCAGTTTGCCTCGTAAAGAACTTCCTGGTTCGGACAGACACCAACACATTGACGTCACGACATGGAACTGTGTCTTGCGTTGCCGCTGATCTCGCCTACGATAAAAAAAGATCAGAGAGAGACACGAGTATACGCGCACCTGCACAGCAGGATGGAAACTCGTCTAACTGGTACACGTGTAGCAATAACAAGAATGACCGGTATTATTGGCCAATTATTAACTAATACAAGGGGACGATGCTTCAAGGACGTTTATTGTCACATGCATATTTACAGATGTATGTGGAATTAATTACGTTGTTACTAACGAGCCCACTACCTAGTAGCAAATGGGTCTAGATTTTAAGACTGTGTAGATACATGTTGTTTTTTTAGTATAACGTGATAAACTACCGGTATTAAAAACTCTTATTTTTAGGTGCGCCTGCGGTTTTATTTTCGGCAGCTAAATGGGCTAAATGTAGCTTGTCGTACCCTTTTTTTCAGCGAGGGTTCTTACAACCTCTTTAATCTCTCGTAATTCTGTCATAATATTCCTTTGGATTCACATTCGCTGTGAACAGTGTGTGAAACGTAAGTCCTTCCTAAAAGTCTCACCGCTTCCGCCGCCTCACCTCGAAGTTGGCGTGTGGTTGTTATGACAACAGTAAACTGAATTCACGCTCTGATGTTTTGGTCGAGCCGAAACCCTTGTAAAGCAACTTAATCGTAGATGTTATTGCCTACTTCTGAATAATGTCAGACGCAGGATCCGTGGATTTTGACGACGAACAGGGCTACCTTGGGGTGAGATTAGATATGATGATGAATGGGCAACATAGGCTACATTGATATTGATATGTGTTAACAAGCAAGCTAGCCAAAGCAAAGTAAGATATCAATAACTCGTGTTATTCACTGTTCAGGAGTATGAGGGAGAAAGGAATGAAGCCGGAGAAAGACATGGTCTTGGCAGGGCTGTACTACCGAACGGAGACACCTATCAAGGCCTGTATGAAAACGGCAAGCGATGCGGTCAGGTATGCATTTTCCTTTCGCCCGTCAAGCATTTCCTCGAGGAGCTCTACTCTTCGACAACTTTCATGAAGACTAAACACACATTCCACCTGTCCTCTGTTGAAGGGAACTTATCGGTTCAAGAACGGTGCCCGGTACATCGGAGAGTACTACCAAAATCTGAAGCATGGCCATGGGGTCTTCTATTACCCGGATGGGTCCAAATATGAAGGTGCAAGAAATTAGGTGAAATATTGACTCTTTGCATTTTACAAGATAAAAGAAATTTCACAAGACATTAGAAAACTCTCTCTCCCCCTCTCTCTTCCTTTGTCCCAGGGAGCTGGGTTGAAGATCTGAGGCAAGGCCACGGGCTTTACACGTACCCCAATGGAGATTCCTATGATGGGGAGTGGCTTCGTCATCAGAGGTGTTCTTACCACACTTGGTTTTACACACACACAGACACACACACATACAGAGCCTTTAGCTGGAGTTGACACATATGTGAACACAAATACACCGATCTCTCTCACACACTTCGGTGTGGAATGAGAAAATTCAACATTGACTTTCTGTCAGGTAGCCTCATGTCTCAGGCTCAGGCAATGTGTACGTCTAAAGCTCAGATGTGAATGTGTGTGTGTGTGTGTGTATGTGGCCCAATCTCAGATTAGTATGTATGTGAGAGACATGCTTAAGGTGTATGTGTCTATGGATTCTAGGACTGTGTGTGTATGTGCACTGGTTCTTAGTACTTTGCTTGTGTGTATGTGTGTCTTAATCTCTGATGTGTTTGTGAGTTTGTTAGGCATGGCCAAGGTGTGTATGTGTACAAGGCCACTGGTTCCCAGTATTGTGGCTCGTGGGCCTCTGGGAAGATGGAGGGTGCGGGAGAACTCATCCATCTCAACCACAGATTCCAGGGCAACTTCCACAACAACAATGTGAGTCTCAAGGACATTCCTCTATTTATGTGTGTATGTTATTTCACTAGTTTCACTAGATGATGTGTGTGTTAGACATGGCCAGGGTGTGTATGTGTAAAAGACCACTGGTTCTTACAACTGTGTGTGTGTGTCTTAGGGCGCTTTCACACCACTAGTTCGATTCTTTGGTCCGCACCAGGCAATAACGTTGTTACAATGTAGCATGTAGGTGGCAGTGTGGTCTGCTTTCATACCGGCAAACGAACCAAAATTTGTCTGACGTTTCATCAATGTTTAAGTTCAGGTAACGTTAGAAATCTTAACGTTCAGTCATTGGTAGGCTACTTGCTCAGATCCTCATATATTACATTTTCTGTATTAGCAATTTTTAGCAAAATATTCAGTTCGAGAAAGTCGCGGTTGCGTCTTGTGAACAATCTGCTGATGGACTGGAGTCGCACGTCATTTCAGTCAGGGAAGAAGCGCTATTTTCATGAATGTTGCCATGCTGACTGTGAGGCAAAGATTGCTGAAAAAAATCCCACAAGGTCGGCTTCTGTGTGTCCTGGGTTTCACTACAGAATTTGTTATGCAGTTGGCCCAGTAGGCTACAGGGCAATTTCCCACAGGCACCCATGATGCATTTCGATTACTTCGAGTCTATGGAGTGGACCCGAGTTCTCGTTCTCACCAGAGGGACTGCACCAGAGTTTGGCCTTTGGTGCGGAGTCAAGCGGACCGAGACCACCTCTTTTTGGAGGTCTCGGACCGCTTGATTTAGTGCGGGTTCGAGTGCGATTGATGTTTTCACACCAACGCAAACGAACCGAACTAAGAGCTTTTGGTTCGAATGAAACGTTTGGTGCGCACTAACTGCTGTTGGTGTGAAAGCACCCTTAAACCCTGTTGAGTGTTTGTCTGTTAGGCATGGCCAAGGTGTCTGTGTACAAGACCACTTGTTCTTAGTACTGTACATAGGGTTAGTGTTAGTGTGTCTGTGTGTATGTGTCTGTTAGGCATGGCCAGTGTGTATGTGTACAAGGCCACTACTGTGTGTGTGTGTGTGTGTCCTAACTTATGTGTTTGTGTGTTAGGCATGGCCAGGGGGTGTATGTGTTCAAGACCACTGGTTCTCCCACTGTGTCTGTGTGTGTCTTAATCGCTGATGTGTTCGTATGTGTGTGTGTGTGTGTGTGTGCACACACGTGTGTTACCCTCGGTGCTCCTTGTGTGGGAGTAGAACTACATTATAATTTGAAGGGTTTGATATCTAGAATGCATGCTACCATTATAATTAAAATGGGGTTTAAATCTTGATCTTTGATGTACATACAGTAAGTAAATGCACCACTGCTAACCAACCCTTAAATGTAGATAGTAAAAATGCAGGGTAACTGGCCACACTGGCTAACAAATGTTAATGGGAAGCCCTGGTGTGTGTGTGTGTGTATGTATGTGTACAGCCCTCAGGTCCTGGGAAATATGTGTTTGATGTGGGCTGTGAACAGCATGGAGAATACGTGCAGGTAGACCAGGTATGTGTACACGTGTTTGTGTATGTGTTTCAGTGAGTGTGTTAACGCAAATCAGTGATACACGGGTTGATCCAAATTAAGTAGGTTCCCATGGTCGCCCATGGTCTCAAGTAATCAAATAACATTTTTAATGATATACAGGTCGCGGTCAGTTGGGACGTTTGAAATCAAGATGATGATTAAACTTTTGTGGTTAATTTTTTCTTATTTCTTTGCCACCTGTTTTGAGGCTGTCTAGTAACGTTAGTAAAAAGTTTCTCTGCGTATTCCGTGCCAGCACTTAATGCTTGGGAGAAAATTCCACTTAAAGCCCAGTTTCCCCAAGCTGAACTAAGCAATGCCATTGTATAATTTTAATATTTTTGAACGTCATGTAACTCTGTAATGTCAGTTTGATGCACAGCCCAATAACGCTATGAAGTTAATCAAGAGCATAGACTACTTTTAAAAATACTGTATGTGGTCAGGTACAATATTTTCACGTTAGTGTAAAAGTTGGTTGGATGCAGGTAATTTATAAATATACCCTCATATTATGGGTGTGTATATGGTAAATTTACTGCACAAGGTTGTGTGTGTTCTTGTGATCATGATTGTGTGTGTGAATACTTATGATCATGGTTGTGTGTGTGTGAGTGTGTAAGTAAGTTTTTGTGTGTGCTTTTGGCTGTCAGTGTGTTTGTGTGTGTGCTTGTAATCATGATTATGTGTATGTGTGCTTGTGATGAGCGTTTGTCTATTGGTTTGTGATTATGATCATTTGTGTGTGTGTGTGTGTGTGTGTGTCTATAAACATAATTGTGTGTGTATATTTGTCTGTTTGTGTACTTGTGATTATGATTTTGTGTGTGTGTGTGTGTGTGTGATTTCAGGACCGAGGGGATGGGGAGGAGGAGGAGGCTGTTTCAATGCAGTTGAAATGGAAACCCAAATTAGTCTCTGCACTAACACTCTGGAGTCCAGTCAAAGAGAACACAGGTAGGTATGTGTGTATGTGTGAGTGTGTGTGTCTGCACTTTCTCTCTAGCGTCAATTCAAAGAAAACACATGTATATGTGTGTGTGTCTGCACTAATATGCTGGAGTACAATCAAAGACAACACAGGATATGTATAGGGATCAATATGTGTGTGTGTGTGTCTGCACTCACTCTCCAGAGTAATTTCAAAGAGAACACAGGTATGTGTGTGTCTGCACTATATTGTACAAATAGTCCAGTCAAAGAGAATACATTTGTGTTTATAGGTATGTGTGTGTGTGGATACTTCAAAGAGAACACAAGAATGTGTGTGTCTGTGTATATGTGTCTGCACTAACACTGAAGTCCGGTTAAAGAGAATGTGCCTGTCAGTGATGTGTGGGTCATAGTATAGATGACTCGCAACTGACCAACGTTTTCAACTAACTCGCCCGCAACTCGGACTGCAAAAAAATAATTATGAACATATTTTACCCGACCTGCTTTCTGACCCGCAATTTTTTAAAGTAGTCTATGCTTTTGATTAACTTTGTGGCGTTGGGCTATGTAAAACTGACATTAGCTTAGGCTAGGCCTACTGATTTATTGGCATTAATAAGTAGGCTAAGCTTATTAAAATTAGTAGTTGGTGTGATTGTTCAGTTAAACGGGTTGGGGGAAACCAACGTTTTGTCCCGTGTCAGCATTCATTTTAAAGCTAATTTTCCTAATGCTCAACATGCAAGGTAAATAAGGATTTTCCATTGGTATTAGTTTGTGTGTGCCTAATTGAAGCTCTCACAAGCACAAAATGCAGGCATATATATATATGTTAAGAAACTTAACAGACCAAAACATAGCCAAATTCCAAGGCTACAAGCATTGCCTATCCAAATAAAAATATTCAATAGGCCTACCCATGGTACTAAAACAGAAACCTTACTCGGAAATAGGCTACAGTAAGTCTAACTGGAGGCTAGGATTAACTTCTCACGGTGCGTGCCTACGGAGCAGAACAGTGTGCGCTATTAATGGTTTGATTGAAAACTTTGCACAGAGGACAGCCCGGGAAATGCAGCTATTATATAAGTGAGCATTTTAAGTATTAAAATTATTTTTTGGTTTATTGGGTGTTTATTCGTGCTATAGAGTGAAGTGAAGGCGTTTGTTATGGTGCGCTGTCACCAGTGTTTTCTTTATTTGTTTTTTTTTTCCTTCATTCAAGGTGCACTGTCACCAGATTTTTCTATTTATGGTGTTGGCTTGGGCTACTTCTGTCAATTGTCGCATTCTGTTTGTGTTCATGGTCTGTTTATGGTAGGCTAGCGGATTACTGGACATTGCTCCATCATGTGTTGTATAGGGGGCTGCCTTGATCTTGCTTACAGGCCTTATGTTGGCTTGTTACGCCACTGGGCTATCAAATGTGTAAATAGCATCACACAAAGTACTCATGACGAAGTCAGTACTCTATGCTTATCGTCTTTCATTATTTCAACAAATGTCTCCCATACTTCGCTCTTTCTGTTTGTGTGTTTTAGGAGCTTCCACTCCCCAGTTTTCATCTTCTCTCTTACCGCTTCCATCTTTAACTGTATTCTTATGATGCATATAAAGTGTTTGTTTTTAATAGAACATTTTGTCTGCTATATAAATTACGAAAGTTTAATCGGCATCTTTATTTCAAACGACCCGACCGACCGCGACCCGAATGTCATTAAAAAATATTTGATGCCGACCCGTGACCGCGGTGAACCGCAGGCACCAGTTCAAGTTGGATCAACCCGCGCATCACTGGTGCCTGTGTATGAGCGAGAGAGACTGTCTCATGTTATTTTCTGTTCTATTCATTTCAGAGGCACAGTTGGAAGGGCTGAAAGAACTGAAGACATAATAGGCCAACTGAACTGGCCACACACATACACACCTACAGCCAAGTGTGCACACACAAATTCACACACAAACAAACACACACACACACATACGACCAAGAAGGTGCATACACACTTTCTTTCACACACACACACACACACACACACACACACACACCAAGAATATATACAAACACACACACACACACACACACACACACACACATAAATGCTTGATATTAATTCTGAAATGTAAATTAAAGGCTTCTTTCTATTCTCTACTATAATTTAGGCCAGTTGTATGTGATATATGTGTGTGTGAATGTGTGAAAAACAGGTTGTGTGTGTGTGTGTGTGAATGTATGCATGAGTGTATGTGTGTGCATGGATGTGTGTGTGTTGGGTACACTCCTGTCTAGTCTCAGCTAGGGTAGGGTGTGTGATGGTTAAGATAGCATAGGTTGGTAACACACACACACACTCACTCACACGCACTAGTAGGCCAGGAGCAAAGTCCATCAATCAGAATGTTGTTCTCAGTTATTTTATACCTTGGGCCATCACGGCCCAAACTCACCCAAGAAGTATTTATTCGCCTTTATATTACCTCTTATACACCCCATAATGGGCACTAGTCAATGCATTACACCTTATATAGTTAATTTAACTAAAGCAGGCAAGTAGTTACTTGACAAGAAGCAAGGAATACGTGGGATACGTCACAGATGCATTGTAGGTGCAATACCAGTGTATTCCTCCTTTTCTGAGCACTGTTTGGGCTCTTAAGACTATGAAAAATGCATATTGTATGCAGCATGGCAGATTTGTTTTCTACTATATTGTTTCCTATTAAATATTATATTTTTCAGATCAATACATTTTTGTTAATGATATTAATGATGTTGTTGTTAATAATATTAAGTACAGTGGCGCTAGGAATGCTATAGTAAAGTGTAGCCAAAGCAGAGCCTTTTCATATCAATGTATTGCATTGTGTTAATTTCATGTATCTCCGCCCACAGGTTTTTTAAATTGTATGACTTATATGCAGAATAAGCAAATTACACCACCTGGAAGTCTTGTTCAGTAAAGACAACAAAACAGAGGCATATACCAGAACAACTAGTGTCAAACAGGGAACGGTGACTAATTGTATAGCCTATGCTTGTCTGGTTTCATTGA
Organism: Limnothrissa miodon; assembly: GCA_017657215.1. NCBI lineage: Eukaryota > Metazoa > Chordata > Actinopteri > Clupeiformes > Clupeidae > Limnothrissa > Limnothrissa miodon. The sequence goes on from JAGFZM010004381.1 coordinate 13,666, forward strand.
AAGGAGTCATTGAAAACTTTTTGACCATCATAAATTGTTCTTTGAGGCTCAATAATAGTGTACACAAATTTGTGCGTCTGAAAGTGACCCGGGAGCACTGCTAGAGCGTCATTTACACGCTCATTTAAAAGGGTTAGAATAAAACGATTCGTCATTCCCACCTTGCCTTTTATCAGTATAAAAGACACCCGTCTACAACCTCAAACAGTCACACTCCAAACTCCACTATGGCCAAGACCAAAGAACTGTCAAAGGACACCAGAAACAAAATTGGCTGGGAAGACTGAATCTGCAATAGGTTAGCAGCTTGTTGTGAAGAAATCAACTGTGGAAGCAATTTATTAGAAAATGGAAGACATATAAGACCACTGATCAAGTCAAGTCAAGTCAAGTCAGTTTTATTTGTCAATTACTTCACATGTACTCGACATACAAAGGAATCGAAATTACGTTTCACACTTGTCCCATGCGTAGACGTTGACAACAATAAAGTGCAGATGCACAACAAGACAAACAATAATCTCCCTCAATCTGGGGATCCACACAAGATCTCACCCATGGGGTCAAAATGATCACAAGAACGGTAAGCAAAAATCCCAGAACCACACAGGGGGACCTAGTGAATGACCTGCATAGAACTGGGACCAAGGTAACAAAGGCTACCATCAGGAACATACCACACTGCTAAGGACTCAAATCTTGCAGCGTTAAGCCAGTACGTGTGCAGGACGTCTGAAATTTGCTAAAAAGCATTTGGATGATCCAGAAAAATGTCATATGGTCAGATGTAACCAAAATAGAACGATTTGTCGTGTTTGGAGGAGAAAGATTTCAGAGTTGCATGCAAAGAACAGCATGGTGGTGGAAACATCATGCTTTGGGGCTGTTGTTCTGCAAAAGGAAAAATGACGACTCTTCCGTGTAAAGGAAAGAATGAATAGGGTCATGTATTGTCAGATTTTGAGTGAAAACCTCCTTCCATCAGCAAGGGCATTGCAGATGAAACGTGGCTGGGTCTTTCAGCATGACAATGATCCCAAACACACTGCCTGGATAACGAAGGAGCATTTCAAGGTCCTGGAGTGGCCTACTCCACACTTCATTGGTAGACTTCTGAGGGACCTGACATTTAAAACGAGACAATGAGAATTTTGAAAGTGTACAGGTACTTTATTAAAAAGCCAGTTTATAAAGAAAGTACCATGTCAGAATTTCCCGGTCACCGCCATCTTGAAATTAAATCACGATAAGTCGATTTAGCTGCATAGAATATGCAATGCCCCCAGTGTAGCAGTGTAAGGCTAATGAAAGCTTTGGCTAAAACGGTGTAAAATGCAGAATTCTGGGGGTGACCGGAGGTCAGTATTGGATATATGTTTGTACTTTGTAACATCTTTCAGTACAGCCCAGGTCAAAATCACACCGGCCTTCTCCTTTAAGACCTACAGAAAACGTTTGACCTCTGTCATTGCCCAGAAAGGGTATATAACAAAGTATTAAAGTGCCCATAGAATGTCAAACCACATTTACCTTGTTATTGTTGAATTTAGGTAGCATACGGTATCAAATGGACCATAGCAAAACTTCAACTGCCGTCTTTCGTCTCGCTCTACATGTAAATTTCAAGCTTGAAATGGCCGGGCTGAAAAAGGCTAATCTGAAACGAGGTGGCTCTTCACATCGGCAGCACTAAGATACACCTCCTATATTTGCGTGGTCCAACCAAAGATCGTTTGGAAACGTCTCCAATATTTGGTCAGTAACAGATGGTGAGGTGTGTGTACGTACTACTATCAAATTTTGGCGCTAGCGCTTGTTTCGTAGCTCCACCAATCAGAAGCGAGCGAATCAGTAGGCGGGTCTTGGAGTGGAGCTGACGTAGAGTGGAGCTGACGTAGAGTGGAGCTGACGTGTTTCCATTCCAAAGTGGATGTGGGTACACAATGGCAGAGAGTGCAAGTGGCAGAGAGTGCAAGTTCTGCAGCCAGACCCTTCTCAACGTCTCTGGTCCAATGCCCTGTTGTTTCATGAATTTGCCAGGGGAGGCGGGAATAATGAATATTTTCGTTCTAAGCCTTTTAAATGAGCCTATAAACAACGTGCTAGCAGTGCTCCTGGGTCACTTTCAGCCGCACAAATTTGCATATGCTATTGAGGCTCAGAGAACAATTTATGATGGTCAAAAAATCTGTTCTATGGGTGCTTTAAGGTGAACTTTTGTTACTGACCAAATACTTCGCCTATTTTTTCTCATTTTGTCTCTTCTAGTTGAGGTATACCTATGGTTAAAATTACAGGTTTCTCTCATCTTTTTAAATGGGACAACCCAATTGGTGGCTGACTAAATTTTTTTTACTTTTTTGCCCCACTGTAACCCTGAGTTGCTCCAGGGGATACTGGCCCTGAAGTAATTGATAGCTGACAAAGTGTAAGTTGCTTTGGATAAAGGCGTCTGCATTAATTGCAAATGCATTAATGTAATGTATATTAAGGTGGTGATTAAAAATTAAAGTAAAATGTTGTGTGACCTTTGCAGGGCCCAAATTTTGGTTTAGGTTTAGGTTACCCCTTGAGTTCATTCTGGGTAGGGGTTAACTCTAGGGTTCATTTTGGGTTGCGGTTAGAGGATACCCTGGAGAGGAGAGTCACTATTGAATGTCTGTGTGCAAGTGAGTGAGAATGGCGGTGGTGGCGCACTGAGCCGTTCAGAGACTGCAAGGTTGCAGGTTCAAGCCCCACTCTACATGACCCAATCGAAGTGTCCTTGAGCAAGACACTGAACCCCAAATTGCTCCTGGTATGGTAATGGTAATCCCCTCCACTTGTGTGTGAATGGGTGTGTGATTGGGTGAATGCCATAGCAGGTGGCACGTGTAGACGCAGCGGCCTTTGGCTCTCCTGATTGTGCGCATCACTGTGGGATAGCTGGAAACATAATTACGATTCCTCTGTATGTCCAGTATATGTAGAGTAGGCATGTAAATGGTTAACTTTTAACCGTTACCTGAAACCGGTTAAAAATGGGTTATTTTGATCTGTCAAAAACCGTTTATTTACAGAAAAATAGAATACTCATCTTTTTTTTAACTGAGTGGCAGATTGAATTTACAAAAGAACCCAGAGTATTCTTTAGAGATCAATTCAACTAGCTACATTAGATGCGGCAGTGCAGTGAATATTAAAAAAAAATTGTATTTTGACGGGTGTACAATTGTATTTTGACGCTGTCGTAACTAGGGTAACAAATAAACAGGTTAACCGTTTTTAACCGGTTAATGAGGCGTGATAACAGGTTAAAGATATTTTCTTTTTTTTTTACATCCCTAATGTAGAGAATTGACAATAAAAGAGATGGGGGGGGGGGGGCAAGAAACAGAGATGAGAGGCCATGGCATCTGTGTGTATGTGAGGAGATGAGGGGACATGTCTAGTTGAATCTGTATGTGTGTGTGCATGCATGCGAGAAAGAGAAAATAACAGGTTGTGTGCTATGTTGCTTTTATTTCAAATCAGGGCAGTACGAGAATCTGCCTGCGCACTTTCTCTTAGCACTGTTCACTCACACTGACAGACATCCAAACATCCAAAGTTAAAAAAGAACACATAATAACCCTTGATTACACAGCCTGGGACAAGCAGACTGAAGAATAGGAGGGGGACAATGTGAGTGTGTGTGTGTGTGTGTGTGTGTGTGTTTGTACAAGTAATTCCATCTACAGTATGCACCTCTGACACCAAAACATAGAAACTCTCATCGGCACAATGTAGTTCCGGGGCAGTAGACACAAAGAACTACAGATCGGCACACACAACCTGTGTTGTATAGAACTATAGATCTGTACATACTGAGCCTGTGTTGCATAAAACTACAGATCTGTACATACAGAGCCTGTGGCGTGTAGAACTATAGATCATACAGACACTGTGGGGTATAGAACTATGACTCTCATTCTGTAATGAGCCGAAGAGCAGTTAGTCAGTTATGTCTCTGAGTCCTGAGGGTGTGGGCTAAGAGATGGTCCATGTTTGATAGTGTGTGTGTTTGGCTAGATCTCCACATCACTCTCTTTGTCGTTGTCGTGGTCTCCGTCATAGAACTCGCTGCTGGCCTCTGGTCGAGAGTAGTTGTCCTCAGCTGCGCGTTCATCGGGGTCCGGCTCGTCTGTGCGCTCGTAGCTCAGAAGGTCGGCGGGGACATCATGGATCTGCACGCTGGGCGCGTGGTTCAGCATCTTCAGGTTCTCAAACACAGTCTGGCGGATCTGTTCCAAGTACTGGCGAGAGTTCTGGTTTTCAATGCGTGTGCTGACGTCAGGGTGCAGGGTAAAATCGGGGGCAAAGTACTCAAAATACTCGCTGTACGGCAGCTCATCGCTGATCGCCTCCTCCACCAACAACGACGTCTCGTAGGTCCAGCATCGCGCCACGTTGCGCACTGTGTAGCCCCCGCCTCCCAGCACCAGCAGCGGAATCTTAAAGCTCTTTACAAACTCTACACACTCGCCGTGGCCGCGGATGCTTAGGTTAAAGCAGCCCAAGCGGTCACAGCCAAGCGAGTCAGCGCCGCACTGAAGCACGATGCAGGTAGGCTGGTAGAAGTCCACCACCTGCTTAATCACCGGCTGGAAGAGCTGGCGGTAGCTCTGGTCGTCGATGCCATCACGCAAGGGCACGTTCAGACAGTAGTAGCGGCCACTTTCTGCGCCTACCTCGTACATGTCACCTGTCCCAGGGAAAAAGTAGTTACCGTACTTGTGAAAGGAAACAGTCATGACTCTGTCTGTGAGGTAGAAAGCCTCCTGGACTCCGTCACCATGGTGAATGTCAATGTCGATGTATAGTACTCTGGGGTGGTACTTGAGGAGTTCCAGAATACTGATCACGATGTCATTTACATAGCAGAACCCCGAGGCCTCGAACTTCTTCGCATGATGAAGTCCGCCAGCCCAGTTTATGGCGATATCACAAATCTTATGATTCAGCTGGGTGGCCCCTTGGAGGGAAGCCCCAGTGTATCGCGAACAGAATTCAAACAGCCCGGGGAAAACGGGACAGTCGTCCCCTACATTGAACGTGTTAAGACTCTTAGTGAAGCCCTGCATGTTATTCGGGCTCACCTTTTGAAGAAAATCGATGTAATCTTCAGAGTGGAATCGGCACATGTCATGTTGGGAAGCTTTATATGGTTTAAACACCATCATCTTTTTATACAGTCCATAATGCAAAACGAGGCTGTGCGTCAGGGAGAGACGATGGGGTTTCATTGGATGGCCCGCGCCATAATGAAAATTGCCGACGTCGGGGTCGTAAAAGTAGGCTGTTCTGTTGGACATTGTATTATCTAATGATATACGAGTTGAAAAATAAAATTACCGTTTCTTAGTCTGCTTAATCGCTAAGATTGGCGCTTTTTTCTTTCATCGAGTAGTGGCCATTATTAATCTCTTCCTGGACGATGACTATGAAATCATCGAAAACAATACCCAAATATGGCCGCCAAATTCCTATGTCAAAATAAAGGCGACCCCTTTGTTTTCTAACTGTCTTGTGTTAAACATGTGTCACAGAAAATATAATACGCAATGACTTCCAATTGGATTTAACAGCAAGTAGTAATATATTTGAAAAAACATATGCGTTGTTCAAGATGTCCAAGCTTTGTGGACTGACTTTTTATGTAATGTTACTCAGTGAAGTTCCGCTACGTTTTGTTGCCTATTGCTGCATGTTTCACTATCATCAGTAGACAACCCTATCAAAATTGTTCTGTCCTAATATAATTCTGACTTGCTTTTTTGTCGCAGTCTTGACGCATTTGATATCTCTATCAACATCTGTATATTCTACACGTTTAACTTGCTTTTTTAAACTTCGCAGTTCAAGCGTTCACGTCATGCAAGGCCATTCAAGTGTTTAGTGTTTAGAGACGATGATGACTGATGAACACTGTTTCCATTTTGTTCATAAAAGAGTAGATAATGTTTATAACAAGAAAGCATCAAATAGATGGGCTAAGAAACCACCAATCTTTCCAACATCATTTTGCTTGAAAAACTTTCTCACGACCCAAAATATACGTCATGAAGCTGCGTCCATGGACATGACGTAGCAAATGCGCAAGTTGTGAGTTCTCCACACTGAGCTGTGGTTGTTCTCCACGTGAAGAACCAACATGGCGCAAGATCAGGAGCCTGAAGTGATTCTTGCGCAAAAATTAGCAGCAAACGAGAAGACTGTGCGAACCAAAGCCTTTAAAAAACTGAGGAAATACGTTAGATCGAGGTCACAAATCCCTGGAGGTAAGGAAACGTATTTGCAACTGTCTTAATGTAATTTTGTCGAATGCTGCCCTGCCCCCTTTTCTGTAAAAAATAGAGCTTGAGGATTTCTTATGCAACCTCCGTCTGCGTTTAACCAGTGTTGTCTAAAGTACCCCAAAGTTCCACTTGGGTAAAAAAAAAAGTACATATACCTTACCAAAATAATATTAGAAGTACAATCACCCACTTTCATGTCATTCGAGTGTAAGTCTAAAATTATTTCTACAAGAAGTACAGAGAAGCAACGTAAACTAACGTTATCCTTTAAGTAGTCGGGTCATGAAAGTATACGTTCAAATAGGCAAATAGTATCCTCTTTCAAACAAACCTCAGGAAAAAAATCACATATATATATATATAAACGAATAAATAAATTAAAAATAATGTCTACATCTCATCTTAAGGATGTATGAATAATTTGCTGTTTAGACATTTTCAACGACAAGATGGCTTCCCCAAAACGTTGTGGCAGTCTCTCTGTCCCCCACATAATTCAACTTGTAGATCAAACCGTGCTGCCAATTGAAAATGTAAAGTTAGTGGGGTAAAAAATCTGCAATTAACTCAGGAAATGTATTAAAACACTACTAAGAGTTATTTAAGTACTGTAGTGAAGCATTGTACTGAGTTACTATACACCTCTGTAGAAGTTATGTATTTAACTTATGCATTTGTCTGTGTTTGTGTGAAATAGGTGGCTTCACAGAGGATGAGTTGCTGAAGATCTGGAAAGGACTTTTTTACTGTCTGTGGATGCAGGACAAACCTCTGCTACAGGTTGCGTGTGTGTTTGTGTGTGTGAGACTGACAGACAGAGAGTGAGTGAGTGTAAGTTGTAATGAATGAAATTATTTCTTGTGTCTTATTATTAACAGGAGGAATTGTCTGAGAAGATTTCTGCCCTCTTGCATAGTTTCCAGAACACCAACTCACGTGAGTAATCAGCCTTATACTGCAGTTTGTGTGAGTGCGTGTGTGTGAGAGAGAAAGTGAGCTGATTGTTGTATCTCTCAAACTGTCTGACATGCACAGACGTATGCTGGTTCTTTGCGGCTGATTAAACTTTTTGAATCAGCAATGGAGCCATCTGTCAGCTGCCATCATGTTCAGTTGTGTGAAGTCGGTCCAGTATGCGCTCAGTATGAGAGAGAGAGAGACAGGGAGGATATGCTCAACCAGTAAACAGTCCTCACCCCAACTATGCAAAGTTTTAACCCAAAGTGACCCTAGCCTGGTTTATTCTTATCAATGATGTATGTGTTATGTTTCTGAACTGTGTGTCAGGTGGGATTGTCAGAATTGGTGTATGTGGCTACATTCTGAGTCTGTGCTTTAGGTTCTCAGTGTGTGTGTGTGCCCTAGGTGCCTATGTTCCTATGCATTATGATCATTTATAGTGTGCTTTACTTTCCACCATCACAGTTGATGACTGCTTTCTGCTTTTGGATTCTGACAGAGTTGTTATATTTCGAGACCTTTCTACAGACTGTGAAAAGGGAGTGGAATGGCATTGACAGATTACGCATGGACAAATTCTATCAGGTAGGATGGCGCACGCACGCACGCACACACACACACACACACACACACACACACACACACATACACACACACTAGAGGTGTGAATCTTCACTGGTCTCATGATTCGATCCGATCACGATTATCATGTCAACGATTCGATAAGATCACAATGCATTCCATGAAGGCAATTGGACCAATTAAAAATGCTCCAAATATTTTAAAAGCTGATCATTTCACACCTTTTGGATTTTATGAACAGATATGTAGAGTTTAATGAAATAAATTTAAATGAAAATTAATGAGAATTTTTTTTCTTTTTTCGAAAATTATTTACAAAGTGCTACTATTTACACTTCAAATATATATCAAAAATGTGCAAAACAAAAACTACTAAAAGGAAACAAAACAGGCATAAGTAGCCAGGCTACGTACTCGGACCCTGATCTACTATAAGCAGCAACTTCAGACAAGACATGTTCACTTTACTAACCACTCTCTCATACTGAGGCTCTGGGGCCTAATACAGAGCATAGCTGCTGTAGTCCCACCCTCTGGATAGCTCCATTGACCAAAATAATCAATTAACTAAACACAGGGTGCTTGCGCAAGTCTTGAAAGTCTTAATAAGTATGGAATTTTAAAACACTGTTTTCCAGACCTTGAAAAGTCTTGAGGTCTTGGGGGGGGGGGTTACAATAAGTTGTAAAAAAGTCTGGAAAATGTTTGGAATTTTAATTTGGAAGAAGAGCAAGCACCCTGTAAACAGCACAGTTATTACTAAATAATAAATCAAATCAGAACACATAGAATAATTGACATGCACTAAAATAACTCAATGAAAATTGCATTTAAACCTCAAACTACTGAAACACCGCTGTGCTAACGGGTGACCCCACCAAGATCCCAGGAAACTCCTGTATTTCTCCCCAATGGAACAATCCATTTGTTTCCTCAACTAGACCGTGAGGCAGGACAGCTGTGATTTGACAATGCCGGCAAATTGTGCTACGTGGGCATCATGGATCAGCCCATGACACTGGGGCTTTTTTTGTCACTACGAAATAATCAATTATGTTCTGTCACTGCATCTATGCAGAATTGTCCACGTCTGCATCGCGACGCACCGATTACATGATTAATTTGAACACCCCTAACACACACACACACACACACACACAGAGTGTCTGTGCTGTCAGTGTCTGCTAGTATCAGTAATGTTTTGTTTTTCATCTCTGTCTGTCTTTTTCTCTCTCTCTCTCAGTTGGTGCGCTTCATAATAAGGCAGGTGTTTGAGATGCTGAAGAGAAATGACTGGGAGGAAAGGTACAGAACACACACACACATACATTACTTTGCAAAAGTTACAGGCAACCCAAAATTGGTTTATGTTGTCCCTGAAGGACCATACTTATTTGTCTTCGCTTACTTAACTGAATATAATTTAAAAATACCAGAAATCTATACTGAATTTAAGGACACACATGTAGTATGATCTTAACAGAACTGCTGACTCTTTGGATATAACCTTTTGAAGATTTCGTGCCCCTCTATACCTGACTCCATTCAAATGTCCTTCAGCAACCCCCAATTACTCCTTGTAGTAGGTTGGCACCTTGCATGACTGCCTCCATCACCGGTGTGTGAATGGGAGGAGAAACTTGTGCTTGAAGGAGTAGAAAACCGATATACAAATGCTGTCTATTAAATATACACATTCATGGGCATGGTATACACACATAAACACAAGTACTTATGCACACACACCCCCTGCATACATACACGTATCAGAAGAATTCTGTGACGTGTTTGAAAACTGCCCTTCCAGTGGTTTTAAAAAGGAACAAAAGGAGCGAGACTATAGTTTTCCATTTGAGTGGGAAGGTTGTTTTGAGCAGTGATGTTACCTTAGCCAGTGTTGTCATCAAAAAAGTAATTGGTTACAGTTACAAATGACTTCTGCCAAAAAGTACTGTAAAAGTAATTTGTATCTTTTTTCCTGGGAATAGCATGCATGATGCATATAAAATATTGCCATTAATTTCGACAAGGGAGACGTAGTGCTGGTACTAACAGTTTGAGAACGCTACCTTTGAATTTCCCTGGCTCGTTTAGAAGTTGAAGTATCAACTTAAAGTTTTTAAAAGTATAAAAGTATGGGTTTCAAAACTACATAACAATAAAAAGTAAAAGTAATCAAAGGGGAAAAAAATGCCATCATGCACAAAAGCTTAGACTGCACCACAAAAAATCTAAAGGCTATAATGACAAGGCCTATAATGTTATATTAAGGCCACACCAATAAAATAAGTTGGTTCCCGGATTTGCCGCTTGAAAAAAATGCAAAATAAAATTGAATTCGAACTCACACGAACATAAGTGGCTGATGGCTATAATACTGAAAACGGCATGCTGCGTTCATGTGACGACGAAAACCAATGAAATTCAGAGCGAGCAAGAGACATGATATGAGGAAAGATGCTGGTGGAAGGGGATCCTGCTAGGCCAGTGTTTGCAAGTATTAGAATATTTGATCAGAAGAGAAACATTTGACAAGTGCATTGAAATTAAAGAGGATGAGAACTTTGCGCAGTTGTACTCACAGTACCGAGAGCAGTCTGCCAACCTGTGCAATTCTGTGGAGGTGAGTTTGCGGAGGCGAAAGTTTGTGTTTCGCCATCAAAATCAATCAATAAATAAATTAATAGCATGTGCCTACCACTGGTCAACCCCAGCCCCGCTCCGCCCCCCGCTTTGTAGATGTTCAGTTGACTGACCCTAACCCTAACCCTGACATAAATGTAGGCATATGGGTTTACTCCCTTGTTCTGTGTTTTTATTAATATTATTATTTTCTGGGTAGCATGCCTCTTGAGCAGGACTGCCGATGGTGAGAGTGAGACATGCGTATGACTGCCCTGTCATGCCCACGCGCACACGCTTCTGTTTCTCATGCAAAAAAATTGTCTCTGAATAATGCATTGTCCTCTATTTAAAGCCCTACACTTCCACCGCTAATTTACCTGCAGAGCATTTTTTATTTTTATTTAGCTCGCTCGCTCGCTCTATATTTTTCCTGAAAAAATCTGAAAACCAATAATTTTATTGGTGTGGCCTAAAATGTTAATGTTGAAATGTTTTGGATGCACTAGATTCTTTCAACTGCATATAAACCCTTGAAAATGAATGCATTTTAGTACAATACAGATATATTAAAGAATCGCCTCAATAAATTAATAAAGTACCATATCAGAATATAGAAGTGTTTATTTCTTTAGTGTTTTAATTTCATCACTGCTTGCAAGAACAGTGACATTCTATTTTCAGAAACCCTTATTAAGTAGTGAATTGTTTCTGAATCATCTGTTAAACACCCTAGCCCATGAACACCTCTGTCCCAACCATCTGTCCTATGATCATTGTTTCATTCATACACGACTGTAGGCTGAGCTTTAGTAAACAAGACACAGACAAATAAACATCCATTCGGACTTCTACAGGAAAAGTGATGCTTAACCTACTCAATTCAGTTAAAGCAGCGGTGCAAAAAAAAAACATTGGACGTAGGTTATGTTACTACTAGAGGCATATTCCATGTGTTGATAACATGCTTGGTTAGGGGTGAATGGGTGAAGAGCTGCACTTTGCAGTCTGTTAGTAAATTCTCCCATTGTATGTAAGTATTAGAACATAAGGATGCAATTCACCTTTGGCTAAATACCCCTCTGGAACTATCAATATTAAAGAGCAACTCTGTTCATGTAAAGCTAGGTAGGTCTCTCTTCACTTTCATAATCATTATTATAAGCAAACCAACTATGCAAAACAACTTTGTTATTAGCAGTGTGTGCTAAGCTATCGCTAAGCTTGTAGCAGTTTGAATCTTCCCAATCAAAATAGCATGCAAGTGTCTAACTAGTATAGCTTTACAGTAACTTCAGAGTGTCAGTGAGTGTGCAGTAAGACACCATGAGCATGGCATCCGCCCAACCAGCCAGTCATCATCTCATTTGCGTCAGTGTCATCATTCTCTTGTCATCTCTTGTCATATTGCACTATTTTACATAGTAACGCTAACAGCGTTGCAAGTATGGGAATAATAATTCGATAACTCGTTGCTGAAATAATAACGCCGTTATACCTATGCGCCGTTACTCCCAACACTGACCTTAGCCTGTTTAAATGCAGTAATGTTCCTGAAATCCATGAAGTATTAAGCAGTTCACACACACAAGCACGCACATCTCACAAGCCATGTGGTCTCTTATGTGTTTCTCTCTCTAGTCTCAGTGGGCATTTCTTACAGTTAATCTCAACCCAGCTGTTAGATGGCGCTGCCCCTACCGGACTGACCCTTCATGTTCTAGACCTTTACCTGACGGAACTCGCTGCTGTTGGAGCTGAACAGGTGTGTTTGAGTGTGTGTGCTATTGTTTTGTGTTTTTCTCGAATAACAACAGAGGTTAGCATTAAGATGGTGGTATGAAGTACTTTTGAACGACTCAATTCCCCCTTTCTGACTGATTCCCAAACACAGGAACAATGTGAGTTTGAACTTACTTTGTTGAAACTACCCAGTCTTCAGATGTTTTCAGAGTCAGCGGCAAGGTTTGGCATTTAAGGGCCGTGCCCCCCCAGCACAGGCCGAAAAAAATCCCATTAAGTTAGCCTATTGTTATATAAAAATTTTAAAATAAGTATTTTAATGAAAATGTAAACGTAGCTCCACTTTATTTTTCACCTTTCAGTTTTTTTTTTCTACGTTTCTTTTTTTTATTTCTAACACTGTGATGTAGCCTACAAGTAGCCTTGGAAGTTGTTACTGCTATGTTTACTTTAAATGATGCATACCAACCGACCGTTTATCTGCGGAGCTTGGAGGAGGCCAAGCAAAGATTTAGCTGGTCGTGAGTGTTGGATGTGGAGGGATGCGGAGGTCGCCTATGGAGCGGAGAACAAGAGCTCACAGGAGGGCTGCCTTCCTATGGCCATGTTTGGAAAAGGACGGCCCTGCCTGCGGATCGGCTGCTGTCCTGTGATCTCCGACACGATGTTGGTCAACCCCTAGCTACTTGATGTCACTCCTGCGTCCCAACTTCAGCCACAAATCCACAATCTCAAAAACATCTCAGCTCTTCTACATGGATCCTGAATCCAATTTATTTATATTGACTGTTCACGTACAGTAGCTACTAATGGCAGTGGCTAATTATTTCAAATTTTTTTCTTCGCAGTACTGGGAATGAGGTATCAACCTTTGTTAATACAGATCTACTAAATAGACACCGCTATGATGTGGGCTCACTAATAGACATGGTTGGACTATCCCTCGCAATGCCACTTACACTTGCCATGACATGGAAAATGAACTTTTAAAAACAATGAGTTATGTAGTGACAGTCTATATTGGAGGAAGTTGGTGACTACTATTACAAGTTGATGGAACGTGTGACTCCATGGGATGTGAAAACATTTCAGTTGTGCTACGATTACTGTGCATCACTACAGCCCAAAAAGGTGACGCACAGACATTAACTGACACCGTCCTGTCTGATCTTAACAAGGACGGAGCTTCAGTTATGTCAGGAAGACATGGTGGTGTTCAGCAAATTCTGGAGTTGAGATAACATCAACCTCAACCTCAACCTCAACCTCAACCATCAGTTGCATTTGGTTGTTCATGTCATGTCTGCAGAGCCTGTGGTTTAAGATTTTTTTTATGTGTGCAATTCACTCTACAAATTCTGTAGGAAGCCGACTGTTTCTTTGCATTAAAGGGGCACACTTGAAACGTCTTTTGTAGCAGACGTGGACAGGACATCTCTATAGCGCATTTTGTCAAAAGGCAAGTTTCAAAGCACTTAACACAGAGGCCCAATGAACAACAGGGGCAAGGAAAAACTCCCTAGGAGCGTTTTTTGTTTTTACTTGTCATGGTAAAGGAAGAAACCTTGGGCAGTTCCGACGGCTCAAGGGGCTAGCCCAACTGCCTAGGGCAGGTTTTCAGTCTCTCAGATGGTGATTAGTCACATTATAAGAAAATTGTGGTATAAATAAAGCAATATAGGAGTCCCATTATAATCCCAGATATAGTCCCATGTCATTAGGAACAGTCAAGCCAGGGGCCAGCTGGAGGCTGTATCAATTATGTCAGCGTCATCTGTGGAGCTGGCAGCCCGCCCAGGAAGCCAGAGATGCAAGATCAGGCAGTGGAAGGCAGGGGTGACCCTCAGCAGTGAGGCAGTGGCATGGACCGTGGAGTGGGTTGAGGACCATACAGGAGTGCCGCCGGATAAACGTTGGAAGAAGGTCCTCAGCAGCGTGGCATGTTCGGTGAGGTTGGTTGGGTACCCAGGAGGCAAGAGGTGCAGGGTCAGGCAGTAGAAGGCAGTGATTACTCACGGCAGGGTGAGACATCTCGCCACTGTTTCAGGTATTCTTAAGTCATTTGATGACAAAATCGATTCTGACCGATGCTGATACTGTGCTGGACTTTGGGGCAGAGATGAGAATGGAAGCTGCAGGACTGTTGTGTGAAGTGTCTGAGCCAAGTTTCATGTTCCTTGCCAACTTAACCCACAAAGTCCTTGCTGTATCGGACCCACCGAACAAGATTCTCCAGAGAGAGGACACAGACCTGCTGACTGGTTTAAGTGACAAGCAACAGTTTGTGTTAAAGAGCCCATAGAACACTTTTTTGACCATCATAAAATGTTCTTTGAGCTTAAATAATTGTGTATGAAAATTTGTGCGGCTGAAAAAGACCCAGGAGCATCACTAGACCGTCTATTCCATGCTCAGTACAAAATGTTCGTATTTCCCGCCCCCTGGCCAGTTTCCCACCTCCTGGCGCTGATTGGCTAGTTCGTTGAGAGGCCTCGCTGAAGCGGATTGGCTCCCTACTTTCACTTTACTCTTTCGGTGAACTATCTGTGTAAACATAAATCGCGTTAACTATCATAGTATAAATGTAGAATAAATGTTTTTAAATTATGACTACTGCTGTCAAAACTAATTTGCACTTCTGAACTTATGAATAGCAAAGTTGCCGATCCTTGCAGGATATAAGTGGAAATGCAACATTAGTATCTGTTGTAATGGATGTGTTGTAACCAACACTTTAGTGACTGAGTTTTTTTTGCTTTGCAATAACCTGGATATCGAAGAAGCATCAAGTAGGCAAACTGTTAAGGCCATAGAAATACCAGTACAAGTCTATAATTCTATGGTTATGACAACCAAAAAACACTGATTCCTAGTGTGGTTACCTACCGGCAGAATCGGTTGTGCTTGGAGAATAGTTGGAATAGATCCTGCTTTCACTCGTAGTGTTCGTGAAAAGCCGGATTGATACAGCCCAAGGTTTGCGAAACAATCTGGGGTGAAATGGCCAATCTCGGATTG
This sequence comes from Limnothrissa miodon, assembly GCA_017657215.1. Taxonomy (NCBI): domain Eukaryota; kingdom Metazoa; phylum Chordata; class Actinopteri; order Clupeiformes; family Clupeidae; genus Limnothrissa; species Limnothrissa miodon. The sequence goes on from JAGFZM010004381.1 coordinate 28,908, forward strand.
AAGTTTAGTGGAACAGTGGTTGTAGATAAACATCAACTACTCCCAATGCAAGGTTCTTGAGGAAGGTAGGCTAGTGCAAATTCCGGACAACCCCTGTTACACGCGCGTGCTGACATTTTTCCCTATGTTCTCCAGTTAAACAGAAATTCAACATGCACTTATTTCAAACAGAAATTAAACATGCACTTAGCCGTTAGCCGTTCTCAATGTTAGCTAGCTAGGCTATTACATAGACTACAGTTCTTTATAGCTTACCAAAGCAACAGGGGGCTGGACATGGGACTGTTCCAAACAATTTTTGATTGGACCAAAGATTCTAGAGCAGAGCTCTTTGGATTGGACAATGTAATGGAGGAGTTGTAGCTTTGCGCTGTCTACGTACACAGAGCACTAGTTTCAGATTGTTTTTTTTCAGCCCGGCAAATTCTAGCCTGAAATTTGCATATAGAAGGAGGCGGAAGATGGGTTTTGGAGTTTCGTTATAGTCCGTTGGATACCTTAAGCTACCTAAATTCCACAATAACAAGGTAAATGTGGTTTTGCATTCTATGGGACCTTTAAAAATCTGCGTTGTGATAAAGAATTTAGGAAGGTGCTGGATACTGTTATGGCCACCAGTGAGACACACATGCCAAAACAGAGACGCATATAGAGCACACACATGGACGGTTTTGTCGTTATGGAGCTTACAGGAGTACGAGCAGGAATACGAATGAAGTGATGATGACATGAAAACGGAACTAAGGAGATTGATTTGGTGGTTGGGAAAACTTAATCGCTTAATCAACTTAACCGCACTTAATCATGAGGCCGACAGCTTCCTTGATCTGACAGCTGTGAGGCACCTTATTGACCTGTCCCAATCGCCTGGAACCCGACACAGAAGTCAAAGTTGCTAAAGAGTTTTTAATGTCACAGAAACGAGCAACAGAGGGAAACTGGACCATACAGCACTTAATCTCTACGTTCCACATCCAAATGAGTGCCATACCCAGTATGCTGACAGCATTCAAACATGCAACGTTTGGGGCATCCACAGCAACATGCGAAAATTCTTTCTCCACTCACAGACGCACAATGCTCCACGAAAGAAAGGCCAGGTTGGTGCGCCGAAACGCGCATGTTTGTGGTCCAATACAATTGTGTTATAAAAAGCAATAGTGAGTGCGGTCAATTTAAGAGTTGTATTTTTGTAGTGTTTTTTGAAGATTTAACATCACTTGTTCATCTTTACTTGTTAGTTACCAAAAGATGCCTACAATCCACATTCATGCATGCTGGGTGTAATGCATCAAAGGACCAATCCAGACATTTTAAGCCCAAAAAGACAAAAATGATGTGATCATAACTTTGCAAAACTTTACAGAACAACTTCCAATCAATTGTCAAACCTATGCTTTTGTGAAACCCTGCATTGTTTACCAATTGGATCTGTTGGACTAAGGTAGTTATGAACATTGGAAGTTGTTGGGAAAAGTAGTGTTGTAACTCCTTCACTTAAACCTAGGAAGTAGCTATGGAAGTTATCAATGATGCTTTTGGGAAACGCACCCCAGGATCTCTTTGTGTGTGTGTGCTTGAGCAATGTTGTTTTGTGTTTTTCAGCTCACTGCAAATCAGAATCTGTCTTTAATTGAGCCCTTTTGCCGGACTGCAGCCAAAACCAAAGAGTAAGTTCAAAGAGTCTCTCTCTCTCTCTCTCTCTCTCTCTCTCTCTCTCTCTCTCTCTCT
>JAGFZM010004382.1:0-10134 GCA_017657215.1 Limnothrissa miodon
TGTGTTCAGTCAGTAGTTACCATGAGTGATAGACTATAGTTTGTCCATGGTCTTCGCTGAACATTATAATAAATCCCAAATATTGACCCTCAACACTATATGATGTTCAATCCATAATTGATTGAAGTTCTGGCTGGACAGCCAACAGCAGCCAAGCAAAATGTTTCTCCTGGTTGGTGCAGCAGATATCGGCCTGTAGACAGTGCTCTAGTTTATTTTCATGAAGACAAACTGGATTATTTTTAGAGAGGAACTGGTTCTGTATGCCTCTTCCAGCAAAGGACTTGGCAAACATTCGTTCCCAACCTAACAAAATGGGTGAGGAACAGGAACTCGTTCTTTTGCTCTCTACTTGACAGAGATCTGACCGTGTCTTGAGTTTCAGGCAGTGTCTGGCTCAGTGAATGCATTCCTGACATGGAACACCCTGGTTCGACTTGCATTGCACAGATCGGCAACAGAGCTGATAGGAAATACGAAACAGGGTGGAACCTGCTTCTGCATAACACGTATGTGTGTACGGGTGTGTGTGTGTGTGTGTGTGTAGTCGAGTGCTGCTTCAGGGCATTTGCAGTGGTGTGTTTGGGCAGATTGTGGATCAGGCTCCTTTTGCCATCGCCGACCTCATCAAGGAGCTGAAGGCCAAGCGGGAGGAGCCTTGCTCAGGAGAAGTTGATGAAGGGGTGGAGTCTACAGAGAGCTCCTCTTGTAACAGCAAAGCCACACCGCTCAAGGCCAAGAAAACCTCAGGTTAGGGTCACACACACATAAACGGTATGTATGTATGTATGTGTATTTCTCAATATGTGATTGTGTGTAAATTCTGTGTGTGTGTTTAGGCATCAAAGTGTCTGAGGAGGAAGATTTAGAAGAAGAAGATGATGATGATGATTTGGATTTGGACGATGACCTTGACTTTCCAGATGATCCGGACATTGGCCCTGTGCTTCAGGTGTGTGTGTGTGTGTGTGTGCGCGCATTTGAAGAAGAGAGTGAGGAAGTCAAGAGACAGAGTGCAAAGGAGAGAGTGTGTGTATGAGTCTTTATTCTTTCCCACGTGACCTAGACAGTTTCTTGTGTACAGATGACAGTAATTTAAACAGGTGTAATGTGCTATAATTAGAGTAATTTAAACAGGTTTCATACATCCAGAATACAGTAGCTGATGCTGTTATCCATTGGGCTATTGATTTGGTTATTGAGATCTGGTTGATGTGTTTAGGTGAGGGTTATTGATTGATTGATTGATTGATTGATTGGTGTGTTATTGCTGTCAGGTCCCAATTTTATTTACTCTGCTGCCCAAATAAAGGGAAGGAAAGGAAACTGAAGTGTGTGTGTGTGTGTGTGTGCGCGCGCACGCTGTAAGAGTCCTGCACTTCAGTTAAGTGATGTTTGTAGCACACTGTAGTTACTGGTAGTGTCGGATCCCTTTAGCTAAGGCCACACCAATAAAATTAGTTGGTTCTCGGATTTTTTCAGGAAAAATATGGAGCGAGCGAGCTAAATAAAAATAAAAATAAAAAATTGTTCTGAAGGTAAATTAGCACATTCACAGTTAATGTTCATTAAACCGGCACTAAGCAACATTCTGTTTTTCTCTCTCACAAGCTCCCTCTAAAGCCCGCTGTATTGCATTGTATTGCACTGCATTCTATTGGAGGCGGTCCTCGCTGCTGAACATTGCAAGTGCTGTATCTACCGCTATTGGCCACGGTGGCTACACCGTTCGTTCGCCGTGTAATGACTAATTTTAGCATCCTGACCTAAACAGTATGAAACGGATTAATTAAATGAAAAATGTTGCATAGTGGGCCTTTAAAGACATTTACTCACGTGTTAAGGAAAAACTAAATGTGGCCTAATTTATAAACTTAACTTTCACACCTCACAGCACACTTTTTGCCAGGTAATGTACAAATTCATAATTCTGTCATTCTATGTTATGTAAAGGTTTGACGGCTTGTCATTTGTTTAAGAGTTTGTGAATCTAAGCACCAAGCAAGCTGGCTGTGGAATTGAGGTATGACATATAATGTAGATTACGTCTAGGCTGCTGTAGCCTACGTCCAAACTCATTTTGTCACAGTTCATCACAGGGCATTAGAACGTCAAAATCGCATTGATTCACCAACAATTAGATAGTGACTAAAACTTCGTGATCAGCGCAACAGAGATGAATATTCATCAACGTGCCGTCAGGTGAATCTAGAAAAGAGACTATTTTTTTGCATGAGAAAGAGAAGCGCGCGTGTGTGTGTGTGCGCGCGCGAGGATTTGAGTGTGTAGGCACATGCTATTCATTTATTGATTGACTGATTTTGATGGTGAAACACTTTGAATGGGTTTTTTGCGCCTCTCAATCAATGAAATATCAAACTCACCTCCACAGAGTTGCACAAGCAGACTGCTCTCAGCACCGTGAGTACAACTGCGCAAAGTTCTCATCCTCTTTAATTTCAATTCAATTTAATTTCCGAGAACCAACTAATTTTATTGGTGTGGCTTAAAGTTGTAAAAATGCTTTTGAAAATATACCTTCTGCGGGCAGAATAGGAATGCTAGACTGACATACGGATAAAGCAGTAGGGCACGAGTTTACTTTAATGCTGTCTTGCACTCGACTTATGTGGCTTATTAAATGTGACTCGTTTAGCCTCACAAACTTTTTAGTTTGCTTTCAAGTTTAAACTTCATGGCGTGTTTCTGAATGATTTCACAATTGCTTCATGACGACTCTGGGTACGACTGTTTATTTTCACTCTAAATAATTACATATGTATGGAACAGTTTGTTTTTCACACACTTTACACGCATACATACATTTTCATGCACAATAGAGACCCAGGTTACAGTATTATTGCTTCATAGTTTGTATTAATGCCAACATATGGGCAGTTAAGTGGTCTTAGAAATGAATGCTGCCAGTGTTGTGAATGAATAAAACCTATATTGTCTATCAGACTGTTACTGGGTGTGGGAGTCAGTGTTTTCAAATCAGTCTTCTTTTCCCTCTAGTTTGACTATGGTGCTGTGGCTGATCATCTGTTCAAGCTGGCCAGTCGGACGAACACACATACACACAACAGAAGCAAACTCTACAAGCTAGTCAAGACGTGGGTATTTATTTTTTATATTTAGAACAAGGACAATGCATATTATTAAAAATATATATATATTTGCATGTAAATATGCCAGATATATCCAGTAGCTAATATTCATCTTTAGTTCCTGAGGACTAAAGTGTATACACACACACACAATGGAAGAGAACTTAATAGTATAAAATGGAAATAATGTCACACACACACTCACATGTGTATGTGTATACACACACACACAATGGAAGAGAACTTAATAGTATAAAATGGAAATAATGTCACACACACACTCACATGTGTATGTGTATACACGCACACACACTCACACAGACGCATTAAGACCTGTATGCAGTAACTCTCATTTTTTGTCTTCCAGATTACGTGACTTGAGTGAAGGTAAATTTTAGTCTATCTTTATATAAAAAATTCTTCTAAATGAATGTACATATAAAAGTTTAATATTTATCTCCTCCTCTTCAGGAGTGTTCCCTCAGGATGAAGGCCCAGAGGACGTCTCTACAGACGAGGATGATGATGAATTCCATTCCAGGAGGAGGAAGAAGAACAAGAGGAAACAACAACCAGCAGAGGAAGAGGCACAAGACACACCACCCAAACGCAAGAAGGGTAACAACTTGTTGCGATCTAGAATTCTGCTGCAAAAAGGTTTTACCTGCTATGGTTGATAAAATTAGAGCAAACTGAGTTGTTTTTTTTGTTTGTTTGAATGTTTCCCTGTAGTTGAGACATTGAGTTTGAAGCTGCCACACCTTTTTATGAGACTGGTAGTAGACAAACCAATGAGGAATTTGTGTGAATTTACTCCATCTCCCTAATAAATAGGCTTCCTTTTTTGAGTACTGACTGGAGCTTTTCATACCCCTGGTCACAATGAGCAGATAATTGGGACCTCTTCTGGCCATAAAATAGACTGTTGGTCAACTATTACTTTGCCAATGCAAACAAAAGTTTTCTGCTGTTTGAGTATTAACTAACCGAAAAGCCACAGATCGCCATTGGTAAAGCTTTTAAGCTCAAGACCGGTCTCGAGACCATTTTCTGCTTTCTCGGTCTTGTCTCGGACTTCACCTTTAAAGACTCTGTCTTGGACAACAGTAGAAGGAGAAGTAATTTCAGAGCAAGTCCTCGAGACCAAATAATTTTTTTTATGTTCACAAAAACTCCAACAATTTTCCATGATTACAAATAAATTCCAAAAATATTCAACATTATGTTCTACTGTAATCTCTTATTACTTTTTGAAAATATTGTAAAGAATCCTACTAATCTACACATACCTTTGTCAAATTTGAGTTTGCTCTGCAGCCCCTAACTGTGATTCAAAGTCAGGGTGGGTCTAAGGTGTTAATGAGAAAGGAGCGCAGTTTTGAAATATTGGCAGAAAATGATGCATATGGATTTTATTAATGATAGAAAAAAGTCACATGAAGAGGTTAAGTCAGTTTTCATAACTATGATTTAATGTCACCCCAATTAATAATCAACTGTTAGATCTAAAGACTAAGCAAGACTAGGAATAATTTACAGAAATAGTATGGTGCACTCTTAGACTTCCCTCCCCTAAGAGTGCACCATACTATTTCTGTAAAGAATTCCTGGTCTTGCTTAGTCTTTAGATCTAACAGTTGATTATTAATTGGGTTGATATTAAATCATGGTTATGAAAACTGACTTAGTTTTATGGTCTTGGTCTTGACCCGGTCTCGACTTGGTCTTGCTTCCTCAAAGACTTGGTCCCATCATCATGAAGTGTTTTGAACGACTAGTCATGTCACACATCAAATCCACCCTGCCTACCAACCTGGACCCATACCAGTTCGCATACAGAGCGAAACGTTCTACAGAGGATGCAATCTGCTCTGCCCTCCACCCAGCCCTAACACACCTGGACAAGAAAGACTCATATGTGAGAATGCTGTTCATAGACTTCAGTTCAGCATTCAACACCATTATACCACAACAACTCATCTGCAAACTGGACAAACTGGGCCTCAGCACCTCCCTCTGCAACTGGCTGCTGGATTTCCTCAGCCAGAGGCCTCAAGCGGTGCGTGTGGGCAACAACGTCTCTAACAGCATCACCCTGAGCACAGGGGCTCCACAAGGCTGTGTGCTTAGTCCGCTGCTCTTCACCCTGCTGACACATGACTGCACACCAACCTACAGCTCCAACCACCTGGTGAAGTTTGCGGACGACACAACGCTGGTGGGGCTCATAACCAAGGGAGATGAGACCCACTACAGGAAAGAGGTTGAGCTCCTGACCACGTGGTGCAGAGGCAACAACCTCCTGCTAAATGTTAGCAAGACCAAGGAGGTTATTGTCAACTTCCAGAGAGGCCACACCTGTCACCATCCGCTGACCATCGACGGCGCTGCGGTAGAGAGAGTGAACAGCACCAAGTTCCTGGGGGTGCACATCAGTGAGGACCTCTCCTGGACTACCAACACCACATCACTGGCCAAGAAAGCACAACAGCGCCTCTACTTCCTGCGCAAACTCAAGCGGGCAAGCGCCCCACCACACATCCTGACCACATTCTACAGAGGAACCATTGAAAGCATCCTCTCCAGCTGCATCACTGTGTGGGGCGGTAGCTGCACTGACTACAACAGAAAAGCTCTCCAACGCATCGTGAGAACAGCTGAGAGGATAGTTGGCGGACCACTCCCCTCCCTGCAAGACATCTACACCACCCGCCTCACCCGCAAAGCCATCACAATTGTCAATGATGCAACCCACCCCGCACACTGTCTGTTCAGCCTCCTGCCATCTGGAAAGAGATACAGAAGTCTCCGCTCCCGCACCACCAGGCTCACCAACAGCTTCATCCACCAGGCTGTGAGACTGCTGAACTCTCTCCCCTCCTGGATCCCAGCCAGCGGAACCACCAGACCGGCAGGAGTATAGGAAGACAGATTGGACTCTACACCCCCCCCCACACACACACACACACACACACACACACACCAACAAGGAAATAAACACTCTGAACCAAAAAAACAAACAACACTCTGGACTGAAAATAACTATAACTACCTCTGCATTGCAAATTGCACACACCTGCTGCTATATATTCTAGTATTCTTCTTACCACTATTTATACCACTTTTTACCACTATTTATATTTAATACTACTGCTGCTAAAATCTTGTGTTGCACTAAGACAACAAACAACACTGCTAGAACACTTACTTTATGTTATGTCGTGTCTTATATATACTGTGTGTCACCTAAGTATAATGCCTTAAGCCTACTTGCACTTTTTTTTTACTTAACAGTACCTTATTGTTTAAATTGTTTTTCTTGTTGTGCATCTGCACTTTATTGTTGTCAGCGTCTATGCATGGGACAAGTGTGAAACGTAATTTCGATTCCTTTGTATGTCGAGTACATGTGAAGAAATTGACAAATAAAACTGACTTGACTTGACTTGACTTCGTCTCAATAGCATTTGAAAACTGACTGTCTCGACTCTTCAAAGACTTGGTCTTGACTCGGTCTCGACATAGGCGGTCTTGTCCCCATCACTACATTTCAGTGACAAATATATTTGATCTTTAATTATTAATAATTAATCCAAGCCCTAGAGTTGGTGTGCTTTGCTAGCCATATTTAAGCTTGCATTACCAGCTATTTTTCTTCAGTCAACTTACAAAATATCTCAGCAACAGACATTAGTTATTTAATGTGTCAAAAAATTTATGTCACCGGCATCACACAAAAGCAATGAAAATAGAACATCACTACAATTATATTTACATTATCGAACTGCTTGTTAAGGGAAAACCCATATTAAAAATCCTGTGTTATAATGTAAATGATACACCTATTATGCTATTCGACGTAATACAAAAAGCAACTATGGAAACCGGTAATAAGTTGTTGCTAGTTCCGTGTTTCAGACACTAGGGTAGACACTGACTTTGATACACTTTTGGCGTATAGAGTATCTACAATGTCCCAATTCCTGTGTTTTTTTTTTTTTTGCTCACATGTCATTAATCTGAGAATTTTGTCCACTGTTAATTGATGTGTAATTATTAACTTTGCATGTATAAACAGAAAAATCTGAAGTATGTATCACATACAACCTCATAGATTGATCCCCAAGGGGAAATTCAAGGTCCCAGCAGCTTAATAAATCACACACAACATATACTACAGTGTACACAGGATGATGATAAGCAGATCAACAAAACAACATGACTAGATCAACATTACTAAAAGGAACAATAGAATCCAAATACTAACCTGTTGCCTGCATGCAGAGGAGAGGGTCATTAGTCTTATTTTAACAAAAGTTTGTAGAAGAGTAAGAAGTCAAAACTACAATGCAGTTTTGCACCTTGAAAGTACCCATTTACCACTAAAAACCCCAAAAAATGCTTTTTGAGTTGCCTTTCAACTGAATGTGGGGGATTCTGTGTAATCGCCCTTGACTCCCTGATATAACAATAAAATTAATTTAGCAAATGGCTAAATGATTATGTTAAAAAAATTACTCAGTAATGTCTATTTATTTTCATTGGTCTCTGAAAATGTTTAAATTGCCCCAATTATCCTCATACTAAAAAAAGTTGACACACAATTAATAAAATAGAATGCTCCATACCTCTGACCTCAGCTATGCCAATGTCATTACCCTGTTTTTTCCCCCTTCACATCCTCAAGCATCATTTTACCATGTACAACATGTCATGTTCTATCAGGTTTGGGCCACACCAATAAAATTAGTTGGTTGTCGGATTTGTTCAGGAAAAATATGGAGCGAGCGAAATAAAAATAAAAAAATGTTCTGAAGGTAAATTAGCACATTCACAGTTAATGTTCATTAAAGACATTTACTCATGTGTTAAGGAAAAACTAAATGTGGCCTAATTTATAAACTTAACTTTCACACCTCACAGCACACTTTTTGTCATGCAGGTTTTAGGCAATGTACAAATTCATAATTCTGTCATTCTATGTTATGTAAAGGTTTGACGGTTTGTCATTTATTTAAGAGTTTGAGAATCTAAGCACCAAGCAAGCTGGCTGTGGAATTGAGGTATGACATAATGTAGACTACCTCTAGGCTGCTATAGCCTACGTTCAAACTCATTTTGTCACAGTTCATCACAGGGCAATAGAACGTCAAAATCGCATTGATTCACCAGCAATTAGATAGTGACTAAAACTTCGTGATCAGCGTAACGGAGATGAACATTCATCAATGTGCAGTCACGTGAATCTAGAAGAGAGATTTTTTTTGCATGAAAAAGAGAAGCGTGTGTGTGCGTGCGCGAGGATGTGAGTGTGTTGTGGCACATGCTATTCATTCATTCATTCATTCATTCATTCATTTATTTATTGATTGATTTTGATGGCGAAACACTTTGAATGGGTTTTTTTTCGCCTCTGAATCAATGAAATATCAAACTCACCTCAACAGAGTTGCACAATCAGACTGTTCTCGGCACCGTGAGGACAACTGCGCAAAGTTCTCATCCTCTTTAATTTCAATGCTCTTGTCAAATGTTTTTCTCTTCTAATCAAATATTCTAATAATTGCAAACACTGGCCTAGCAGGATCCACCGGCATCTTTCCTCATATCATGTCTCTTGTCTCTTGCGCTCTAAAGTGAAAGGCGCAATTTGATTGGTTTTCGACGTCACGTGAACGCAGCATGCTTTTTGTCAGTATTATAGCCATCAGTCACAGTGTTTTTTATGTTCGTGTGAGTTCGAATTCAATTTTATTTTTATTTCATTTTGCATTTTTTTCAAGCGGCGAATCCGAGAACCAACTAATTTTATTGCCGTGGCCTTGTCTGAAATGGTAGGCATCTCTTTGATCAGGTTGCTTTTTGCCCCAGAATACATTGTGAAAAAACACTGTCTCGAAACACAATACAGGGGCTGTAATCCTCTAATAAACACAGAAATAAATCAAGATGGTAGAGGACACACATTAACTCCCACCCCACCTTGTTGCCTATTGGTTGGCCCTTGTTTGGTATGTTTAAATTCAGACCCCCAGTTGTTAATGTTGGTTTGAATACACCACTCAGGTTTGAGTATTACAGCCCCTGCGTTGTCCTTCGAGATCGGGTTTTTTCATAGTGTATTCAGGGGGCAGAAAGATAGCCGATCAAGAGGAGATGCTTATAATTTGAGATGAAAATAAAATCACGCTAAAATCCTGCAGCATCACATGGAGTGCCTTTAAAGGGTTCACTCTGACTGTTGTGGTGGTATTTGTTTGGCCTAATATTTATGTAGTCCTAATTTTTGCAATTATCACACCAGGTAAGATTAAGATATTAAGGTTATTTATACATAAAAGGCGCATATAATAGGCATAGTCCTACATGGAGAGGGTCTGACGGCTGCACAAACAGCTCATGGTTGTAAAAAAGCAGGATTTTTCCGGTAGTGTCCATTTGTGGAGTTGCACCCTTTATGCATGGGGTTTGTTTCAGGGCTCCTGTCTGGTCATTTATAACATTTTTATGTGCTCATCAGATTTGGGCACTTTTCAAACAGATACAAACAGAAAACCTGAATTGTGCATATCCAATCTTCAATGTAAACATGACATTAACTTGAACACATTTACAATTTTTTTTAAAAAAATAATCCTTAATTACGTATTTAAGATGAATTGCGATCTTATTTGCTGTTCCCAATAACAAAACATTATTGTGAAAAATGGACATTTCAGAGTGATCACAAATCTTTCAGAGGTAGTGTAGACACCCCACACATAAATACACACCACACATAAATACACACAGACTCTCTCACAAGGTGAGTGTTTGCCGTACCTGCAGGGAAAGAGGCTGGATCCGAAGTAGAGCAAAGCAGCCAGAAGGACAAACACAAGAAAAATAAGAAAAAGAAGGGACGCAGAGAGTCTGCTGAGAACATGCCTGTACAGGAAGCGTCAGTTGCTGAGGACACACCCATACAGGAAGCGTCAGTTGCTGAGGACACACCCACACAAGAAATCATTGTTGACAAAGACAC
>JAGFZM010004383.1:0-10146 GCA_017657215.1 Limnothrissa miodon
TGTGTTCAGTCAGTAGTTACCATGAGTGATAGACTATAGTTTGTCCATGGTCTTCGCTGAACATTATAATAAATCCCAAATATTGACCCTCAACACTATATGATGTTCAATCCATAATTGATTGAAGTTCTGGCTGGACAGCCAACAGCAGCCAAGCAAAATGTTTCTCCTGGTTGGTGCAGCAGATATCGGCCTGTAGACAGTGCTCTAGTTTATTTTCATGAAGACAAACTGGATTATTTTTAGAGAGGAACTGGTTCTGTATGCCTCTTCCAGCAAAGGACTTGGCAAACCTTCGTTCCCAACCTAACAAAATGGGTGAGGAACAGGAACTCGTTCTTTTGCTCTCTACTTGACAGAGATCTGACCGTGTCTTGAGTTTCAGGCAGTGTCTGGCTCAGTGAATGCATTCCTGACATGGAACACCCTGGTTCGACTTGCATTGCACAGATCGGCAACAGAGCTGATAGGAAATACGAAACAGGGTGGAACCTGCTTCTGCATAACACGTATGTGTGTACGGGTGTGTGTGTGTGTGTGTGTGTAGTCGAGTGCTGCTTCAGGGCATTTGCAGTGGTGTGTTTGGGCAGATTGTGGATCAGGCTCCTTTTGCCATCGCCGACCTCATCAAGGAGCTGAAGGCCAAGCGGGAGGAGCCTTGCTCAGGAGAAGTTGATGAAGGGGTGGAGTCTACAGAGAGCTCCTCTTGCAACAGCAAAGCCACACCGCTCAAGGCCAAGAAAACCTCAGGTTAGGGTCACACACACATAAACGGTATGTATGTATGTATGTGTATTTCTCAATATGTGATTGTGTGTAAATTCTGTGTGTGTGTTTAGGCATCAAAGTGTCTGAGGAGGAAGATTTAGAAGAAGAAGATGATGATGATGATTTGGATTTGGACGATGACCTTGACTTTCCAGATGATCCGGACATTGGCCCTGTGCTTCAGGTGTGTGTGTGTGTGTGTGCGTGCGCATTTGAAGAAGAGAGTGAGGAAGTCAAGAGACAGAGTGCAAAGGAGAGAGTGTGTGTATGAGTCTTTATTCTTTCCCACGTGACCTAGACAGTTTCTTGTGTACAGATGACAGTAATTTAAACAGGTGTAATGTGCTATAATTAGAGTAATTTAAACAGGTTTCATACATCCAGAATACAGTAGCTGATGCTGTTATCCATTGGGCTATTGATTTGGTTATTGAGATCTGGTTGATGTGTTTAGGTGAGGGTTATTGATTGACTGATTGATTGATTGATTGGTGTGTTATTGCTGTCAGGTCCCAATTTTATTTACTCTGCTGCCCAAATAAAGGGAAGGAAAGGAAACTGAAGTGTGTGTGTGTGTGTGTGTGCGCGCGCACGCTGTAAGAGTCCTGCACTTCAGTTAAGTGATGTTTGTAGCACACTGTAGTTACTGGTAGTGTCGGATCCCTTTAGCTAAGGCCACACCAATAAAATTAGTTGGTTCTCGGATTTTTTCAGGAAAAATATGGAGCGAGCGAGCTAAATAAAAATAAAAATAAAAAATTGTTCTGAAGGTAAATTAGCACATTCACAGTTAATGTTCATTAAACCGGCACTAAGCAACATTCTGTTTTTCTCTCTCACGAGCTCCCTCTAAAGCCCGCTGTATTGCATTGTATTGCACTGCATTCTATTGGAGGCGGTCCTCGCTGCTGAACATTGCAAGTGCTGTATCTACCGCTATTGGCCACGGTGGCTACACCGTTCGTTCGCCGTGTAATGACTAATTTTAGCATCCTGACCTAAACAGTATGAAACGGATTAATTAAATGAAAAATGTTGCATAGTGGGCCTTTAAAGACATTTACTCACGTGTTAAGGAAAAACTAAATGTGGCCTAATTTATAAACTTAACTTTCACACCTCACAGCACACTTTTTGCCAGGTAATGTACAAATTCATAATTCTGTCATTCTATGTTATGTAAAGGTTTGACGGCTTGTCATTTGTTTAAGAGTTTGTGAATCTAAGCACCAAGCAAGCTGGCTGTGGAATTGAGGTATGACATATAATGTAGATTACGTCTAGGCTGCTGTAGCCTACGTTAAAAATTTTGTCACAGTTCATCACAGGGCATTAGAACGTCAAAATCGCATTGATTCACCAACAATTAGATAGTGACTAAAACTTCGTGATCAGCGCAACAGAGATGAATATTCATCAACGTGCCGTCAGGTGAATCTAGAAAAGAGACTATTTTTTTGCATGAGAAAGAGAAGCGCGCGTGTGTGTGTGTGCGCGCGCGAGGATTTGAGTGTGTAGGCACATGCTATTCATTTATTGATTGACTGATTTTGATGGTGAAACACTTTGAATGGGTTTTTTGCGCCTCTCAATCAATGAAATATCAAACTCACCTCCACAGAGTTGCACAAGCAGACTGCTCTCAGCACCGTGAGTACAACTGCGCAAAGTTCTCATCCTCTTTAATTTCAATTCAATTTAATTTCCGAGAACCAACTAATTTTATTGGTGTGGCTTAAAGTTGTAAAAATGCTTTTGAAAATATACCTTCTGCGGGCAGAATAGGAATGCTAGACTGACATACGGATAAAGCAGTAGGGCACGAGTTTACTTTAATGCTGTCTTGCACTCGACTTATGTGGCTTATTAAATGTGACTCGTTTAGCCTCACAAACTTTTTAGTTTGCTTTCAAGTTTAAACTTCATGGCGTGTTTCTGAATGATTTCACAATTGCTTCATGACGACTCTGGGTACGACTGTTTATTTTCACTCTAAATAATTACATATGTATGGAACAGTTTGTTTTTCACACACTTTACACGCATACATACATTTTCATGCACAATAGAGACCCAGGTTACAGTATTATTGCTTCATAGTTTGTATTAATGCCAACATATGGGCAGTTAAGTGGTCTTAGAAATGAATGCTGCCAGTGTTGTGAATGAATAAAACCTATATTGTCTATCAGACTGTTACTGGGTGTGGGAGTCAGTGTTTTCAAATCAGTCTTCTTTTCCCTCTAGTTTGACTATGGTGCTGTGGCTGATCATCTGTTCAAGCTGGCCAGTCGGACGAACACACATACACACAACAGAAGCAAACTCTACAAGCTAGTCAAGACGTGGGTATTTATTTTTTATATTTAGAACAAGGACAATGCATATTATTAAAAATATATATATATTTGCATGTAAATATGCCAGATATATCCAGTAGCTAATATTCATCTTTAGTTCCTGAGGACTAAAGTGTATACACACACACACAATGGAAGAAAACTTAATAGTATAAAATGGAAATAATGTCACACACACACTCACATGTGTATGTGTATACACACACACACAATGGAAGAGAACTTAATAGTATAAAATGGAAATAATGTCACACACACACTCACATGTGTATGTGTATACACGCACACACACTCACACAGACGCATTAAGACCTGTATGCAGTAACTCTCATTTTTTGTCTTCCAGATTACGTGACTTGAGTGAAGGTAAATTTTAGTCTATCTTTATATAAAAAATTCTTCTAAATGAATGTACATATAAAAGTTTAATATTTATCTCCTCCTCTTCAGGAGTGTTCCCTCAGGATGAAGGCCCAGAGGACGTCTCTACAGACGAGGATGATGATGAATTCCATTCCAGGAGGAGGAAGAAGAACAAGAGGAAACAACAACCAGCAGAGGAAGAGGCACAAGACACACCACCCAAACGCAAGAAGGGTAACAACTTGTTGCGATCTAGAATTCTGCTGCAAAAAGGTTTTACCTGCTATGGTTGATAAAATTAGAGCAAACTGAGTTGTTTTTTTTGTTTGTTTGAATGTTTCCCTGTAGTTGAGACATTGAGTTTGAAGCTGCCACACCTTTTTATGAGACTGGTAGTAGACAAACCAATGAGGAATTTGTGTGAATTTACTCCATCTCCCTAATAAATAGGCTTCCTTTTTTGAGTACTGACTGGAGCTTTTCATACCCCTGGTCACAATGAGCAGATAATTGGGACCTCTTCTGGCCATAAAATAGACTGTTGGTCAACTATTACTTTGCCAATGCAAACAAAAGTTTTCTGCTGTTTGAGTATTAACTAACCGAAAAGCCACAGATCGCCATTGGTAAAGCTTTTAAGCTCAAGACCGGTCTCGAGACCATTTTCTGCTTTCTCGGTCTTGTCTCGGACTTCACCTTTAAAGACTCTGTCTTGGACAACAGTAGAAGGAGAAGTAATTTCAGAGCAAGTCCTCGAGACCAAATAATTTTTTTTATGTTCACAAAAACTCCAACAATTTTCCATGATTACAAATAAATTCCAAAAATATTCAACATTATGTTCTACTGTAATCTCTTATTACTTTTTGAAAATATTGTAAAGAATCCTACTAATCTACACATACCTTTGTCAAATTTGAGTTTGCTCTGCAGCCCCTAACTGTGATTCAAAGTCAGGGTGGGTCTAAGGTGTTAATGAGAAAGGAGCGCAGTTTTGAAATATTGGCAGAAAATGATGCATATGGATTTTATTAATGATAGAAAAAAGTCACATGAAGAGGTTAAGTCAGTTTTCATAACTATGATTTAATGTCACCCCAATTAATAATCAACTGTTAGATCTAAAGACTAAGCAAGACTAGGAATAATTTACAGAAATAGTATGGTGCACTCTTAGACTTCCCTCCCCTAAGAGTGCACCATACTATTTCTGTAAAGAATTCCTGGTCTTGCTTAGTCTTTAGATCTAACAGTTGATTATTAATTGGGTTGATATTAAATCATGGTTATGAAAACTGACTTAGTTTTATGGTCTTGGTCTTGACCCGGTCTCGACTTGGTCTTGCTTCCTCAAAGACTTGGTCCCATCATCATGAAGTGCTTTGAACGACTAGTCATGTCACACATCAAATCCACCCTGCCTACCAACCTGGACCCATACCAGTTCGCATACAGAGCGAAACGTTCTACAGAGGATGCAATCTGCTCTGCCCTCCACCCAGCCCTAACACACCTGGACAAGAAAGACTCATATGTGAGAATGCTGTTCATAGACTTCAGTTCAGCATTCAACACCATTATACCACAACAACTCATCTGCAAACTGGACAAACTGGGCCTCAGCACCTCCCTCTGCAACTGGCTGCTGGATTTCCTCAGCCAGAGGCCTCAAGCGGTGCGTGTGGGCAACAACGTCTCTAACAGCATCACCCTGAGCACAGGGGCTCCACAAGGCTGTGTGCTTAGTCCGCTGCTCTTCACCCTGCTGACACATGACTGCACACCAACCTACAGCTCCAACCACCTGGTGAAGTTTGCGGACGACACAACGCTGGTGGGGCTCATAACCAAGGGAGATGAGACCCACTACAGGAAAGAGGTTGAGCTCCTGACCACGTGGTGCAGAGGCAACAACCTCCTGCTAAATGTTAGCAAGACCAAGGAGGTTATTGTCAACTTCCAGAGAGGCCACACCTGTCACCATCCGCTGACCATCGACGGCGCTGCGGTAGAGAGAGTGAACAGCACCAAGTTCCTGGGGGTGCACATCAGTGAGGACCTCTCCTGGACTACCAACACCACATCACTGGCCAAGAAAGCACAACAGCGCCTCTACTTCCTGCGCAAACTCAAGCGGGCAAGCGCCCCACCACACATCCTGACCACATTCTACAGAGGAACCATTGAAAGCATCCTCTCCAGCTGCATCACTGTGTGGGGCGGTAGCTGCACTGACTACAACAGAAAAGCTCTCCAACGCATCGTGAGAACAGCTGAGAGGATAGTTGGCGGACCACTCCCCTCCCTGCAAGACATCTACACCACCCGCCTCACCCGCAAAGCCATCACAATTGTCAATGATGCAACCCACCCCGCACACTGTCTGTTCAGCCTCCTGCCATCTGGAAAGAGATACAGAAGTCTCCGCTCCCGCACCACCAGGCTCACCAACAGCTTCATCCACCAGGCTGTGAGACTGCTGAACTCTCTCCCCTCCTGGATCCCAGCCAGCGGAACCACCAGACCGGCAGGAGTATAGGAAGACAGATTGGACTCTACACCCCCCCCCACACACACACACACACACACACACACACACCAACAAGGAAATAAACACTCTGAACCAAAAAAACAAACAACACTCTGGACTGAAAATAACTATAACTACCTCTGCATTGCAAATTGCACACACCTGCTGCTATATATTCTAGTATTCTTCTTACCACTATTTATACCACTTTTTACCACTATTTATATTTAATACTACTGCTGCTAAAATCTTGTGTTGCACTAAGACAACAAACAACACTGCTAGAACACTTACTTTATGTTATGTCGTGTCTTATATATACTGTGTGTCACCTAAGTATAATGCCTTAAGCCTACTTGCACTTTTTTTTTACTTAACAGTACCTTATTGTTTAAATTGTTTTTCTTGTTGTGCATCTGCACTTTATTGTTGTCAGCGTCTATGCATGGGACAAGTGTGAAACGTAATTTCGATTCCTTTGTATGTCGAGTACATGTGAAGAAATTGACAAATAAAACTGACTTGACTTGACTTGACTTCGTCTCAATAGCATTTGAAAACTGACTGTCTCGACTCTTCAAAGACTTGGTCTTGACTCGGTCTCGACATAGGCGGTCTTGTCCCCATCACTACATTTCAGTGACAAATATATTTGATCTTTAATTATTAATAATTAATCCAAGCCCTAGAGTTGGTGTGCTTTGCTAGCCATATTTAAGCTTGCATTACCAGCTATTTTTCTTCAGTCAACTTACAAAATATCTCAGCAACAGACATTAGTTATTTAATGTGTCAAAAAATTTATGTCACCGGCATCACACAAAAGCAATGAAAATAGAACATCACTACAATTATATTTACATTATCGAACTGCTTGTTAAGGGAAAACCCATATTAAAAATCCTGTGTTATAATGTAAATGATACACCTATTATGCTATTCGACGTAATACAAAAAGCAACTATGGAAACCGGTAATAAGTTGTTGCTAGTTCCGTGTTTCAGACACTAGGGTAGACACTGACTTTGATACACTTTTGGCGTATAGAGTATCTACAATGTCCCAATTCCTGTGTTTTTTTTTTTTTTGCTCACATGTCATTAATCTGAGAATTTTGTCCACTGTTAATTGATGTGTAATTATTAACTTTGCATGTATAAACAGAAAAATCTGAAGTATGTATCACATACAACCTCATAGATAGATAGATACTTTATTGATCCCCAAGGGGAAATTCAAGGTCCCAGCAGCTTAATAAATCACACACAACATATACTACAGTGTACACAGGATGATGATAAGCAGATCAACAAAACAACATGACTAGATCAACATTACTAAAAGGAACAATAGAATCCAAATACTAACCTGTTGCCTGCATGCAGAGGAGAGGGTCATTAGTCTTATTTTAACAAAAGTTTGTAGAAGAGTAAGAAGTCAAAACTACAATGCAGTTTTGCACCTTGAAAGTACCCATTTACCACTAAAAACCCCAAAAAATGCTTTTTGAGTTGCCTTTCAACTGAATGTGGGGGATTCTGTGTAATCGCCCTTGACTCCCTGATATAACAATAAAATTAATTTAGCAAATGGCTAAATGATTATGTTAAAAAAATTACTCAGTAATGTCTATTTATTTTCATTGGTCTCTGAAAATGTTTAAATTGCCCCAATTATCCTCATACTAAAAAAAGTTGACACACAATTAATAAAATAGAATGCTCCATACCTCTGACCTCAGCTATGCCAATGTCATTACCCTGTTTTTTCCCCCTTCACATCCTCAAGCATCATTTTACCATGTACAACATGTCATGTTCTATCAGGTTTGGGCCACACCAATAAAATTAGTTGGTTGTCGGATTTGTTCAGGAAAAATATGGAGCGAGCGAAATAAAAAAAAAAAAATGTTCTGAAGGTAAATTAGCACATTCACAGTTAATGTTCATTAAAGACATTTACTCATGTGTTAAGGAAAAACTAAATGTGGCCTAATTTATAAACTTAACTTTCACACCTCACAGCACACTTTTTGTCATGCAGGTTTTAGGCAATGTACAAATTCATAATTCTGTCATTCTATGTTATGTAAAGGTTTGACGGTTTGTCATTTATTTAAGAGTTTGAGAATCTAAGCACCAAGCAAGCTGGCTGTGGAATTGAGGTATGACATAATGTAGACTACCTCTAGGCTGCTATAGCCTACGTTCAAACTCATTTTGTCACAGTTCATCACAGGGCAATAGAACGTCAAAATCGCATTGATTCACCAGCAATTAGATAGTGACTAAAACTTCGTGATCAGCGTAACGGAGATGAACATTCATCAATGTGCAGTCACGTGAATCTAGAAGAGAGATTTTTTTTGCATGAAAAAGAGAAGCGTGTGTGTGCGTGCGCGAGGATGTGAGTGTGTTGTGGCACATGCTATTCATTCATTCATTCATTCATTCATTCATTTATTTATTGATTGATTTTGATGGCGAAACACTTTGAATGGGTTTTTTTTCGCCTCTGAATCAATGAAATATCAAACTCACCTCAACAGAGTTGCACAATCAGACTGTTCTCGGCACCGTGAGGACAACTGCGCAAAGTTCTCATCCTCTTTAATTTCAATGCTCTTGTCAAATGTTTTTCTCTTCTAATCAAATATTCTAATAATTGCAAACACTGGCCTAGCAGGATCCACCGGCATCTTTCCTCATATCATGTCTCTTGTCTCTTGCGCTCTAAAGTGAAAGGCGCAATTTGATTGGTTTTCGACGTCACGTGAACGCAGCATGCTTTTTGTCAGTATTATAGCCATCAGTCACAGTGTTTTTTATGTTCGTGTGAGTTCGAATTCAATTTTATTTTTATTTCATTTTGCATTTTTTTCAAGCGGCGAATCCGAGAACCAACTAATTTTATTGCCGTGGCCTTGTCTGAAATGGTAGGCATCTCTTTGATCAGGTTGCTTTTTGCCCCAGAATACATTGTGAAAAAACACTGTCTCGAAACACAATACAGGGGCTGTAATCCTCTAATAAACACAGAAATAAATCAAGATGGTAGAGGACACACATTAACTCCCACCCCACCTTGTTGCCTATTGGTTGGCCCTTGTTTGGTATGTTTAAATTCAGACCCCCAGTTGTTAATGTTGGTTTGAATACACCACTCAGGTTTGAGTATTACAGCCCCTGCGTTGTCCTTCGAGATCGGGTTTTTTCATAGTGTATTCAGGGGGCAGAAAGATAGCCGATCAAGAGGAGATGCTTATAATTTGAGATGAAAATAAAATCACGCTAAAATCCTGCAGCATCACATGGAGTGCCTTTAAAGGGTTCACTCTGACTGTTGTGGTGGTATTTGTTTGGCCTAATATTTATGTAGTCCTAATTTTTGCAATTATCACACCAGGTAAGATTAAGATATTAAGGTTATTTATACATAAAAGGCGCATATAATAGGCATAGTCCTACATGGAGAGGGTCTGACGGCTGCACAAACAGCTCATGGTTGTAAAAAAGCAGGATTTTTCCGGTAGTGTCCATTTGTGGAGTTGCACCCTTTATGCATGGGGTTTGTTTCAGGGCTCCTGTCTGGTCATTTATAACATTTTTATGTGCTCATCAGATTTGGGCACTTTTCAAACAGATACAAACAGAAAACCTGAATTGTGCATATCCAATCTTCAATGTAAACATGACATTAACTTGAACACATTTACAATTTTTAAAAAAAAAATAATCCTTAATTACGTATTTAAGATGAATTGCGATCTTATTTGCTGTTCCCAATAACAAAACATTATTGTGAAAAATGGACATTTCAGAGTGATCACAAATCTTTCAGAGGTAGTGTAGACACCCCACACATAAATACACACCACACATAAATACACACAGACTCTCTCACAAGGTGAGTGTTTGCCGTACCTGCAGGGAAAGAGGCTGGATCCGAAGTAGAGCAAAGCAGCCAGAAGGACAAACACAAGAAAAATAAGAAAAAGAAGGGACGCAGAGAGTCTGCTGAGAACATGCCTGTACAGGAAGCGTCAGTTGCTGAGGACACACCCATACAGGAAGCGTCAGTTGCTGAGGACACACCCACACAAGAAATCATTGTTGACAAAGACAC
>JAGFZM010004384.1:0-2500 GCA_017657215.1 Limnothrissa miodon
TCACTTTGACATCACTTGCTTGAGCACAAGCAACAAATATTACGAACAAACACTCTCGCTATCTCTCGCGCACTCTCCCTCTCTCACACTTAAGTGCACACACGCACACACACAAAAACATTTTCATTTAACACCCCCCCCTCCCCTCCCAAATGGATCATCAGACAGACAGCGCATCATTGGATGCTAAGAGTATTCTTCCTGCTCAATAGGTGTGCTTAGGAGGTTGGAGCGGGCAGGGTCAATTCAGACAACATCAAGCTATAGAAGGATTGTGATGCCTTATCTGCCACTCATCCTCATACCCACAAAATACACACCGTCTCAATTTCTAGCATACACACACACACACACACACACACACACACACACACACAAACACACACACACAAATATACAAGGCGGACACTCACATGCACGCACTCACACTCTTTAACACACAGATTAAACATGACTGACTCTCACCTGCACGCTTGCACACACACACACACCCACACACACACACACACACAATCTCCAACACATGGCCTGGCCACTCCCTGCCTCTTACATGTGTATTTTCGCACCCCACCCACCTCCCGTCTTCATTGGCCAAGGTAGACATCCATCTCCTCTGAGAGCAGTCCAAAGTCCCTCCCCTTCCATGTCACAGATTCTGGCGCTCTGGGATCGATGCCCTGATTATTTGTCTGGAAACGTTGGGCTATAGGGACTGGGGCTTAGTAGTACCGCCTGTGTCATGTGCCATTGGCCTGGGGGCTAGAGGGAGACAAGGGGAGGAGGGTGGGTGGGAGGGTTGATAGGGAGACTGGCAGTAAAGGCTGGGGAAGGGTGTGTGTGTGTTTGTGTGTGTGTGTGTAAGTGTTTGTTGGTGTATGTGTGTGCGTATGCGCGTGAGGAGGGGCAAGGTGTGGGTTACGCGGAGAGGAGGAAAGGGGGGGGGGGGGGGGGGTTGATGGGGCGGGTGGGTGGGCCGAGGTCGTCTCAGTCTCCGAGGATGACCTTGACAAAGCTGGCCACGTCGGTCTCTTTGGATTCGTGGGAGGTGAAGAAGGGATGTTGCTGTGAGGGTACAAAAAAATGACAAATGGTCACACGAGAATCACAAAGAGCACAAAAACAAATGTGTCTAAACACGTCTCAGTGTCTTTTTTTAAGTTTGAGCAGAAGACCTTTTAAGGGAGGCTGCACAGGACATATAATATGGCCATTCACACACACACACAATATTTTTATATGAAAACAATTTCTACTAACTAATTTCATCCAGAACACCCTCCATCATGACTTCATGACAGGTATCACTAGCATTTCCACCATCACTAGCATTTCTACACACAGGTAAGTCTGACAACTCCAATGTTGAAGTTCATTTCACAGGACTTCAGTGGGCTACTTCTGTGGGGTGGGCTATGTCTGCCACCTAGTGGCCAGCAAGCAGGGGTGCAATATGGTGCGCCCACTACAGAAGCCATACAAGTGCAGTATGAATACGAGTAACAAGCGCTTCCATCATGCACACACTCACCATGAGTTCTGTGTAGTTTGGCCGCTCTTTGGAATTCTTCTTCAAGCTGAGAGAGAAAGAAAAGAAGAGTCATTCCTTTGTTATTGAGGAGAGCTGTCCCCAAGAAGAATGTGACAAGTGGAGGAAGAAGAAACAAAGACAACTAAATAAGAAAAAAGAAACAAAAAAAAAAAACAAAAAAGGAATCTTCTGTGAGGAAAAGCTAATTAGGGTGAAAACAACAGTGTCCTCCCTTCTTAATGGTGTGTGTGTGTGTGTGTGTGTGATACAACTAGGTAACACTATGGTATTATAGATCTCTGGCTCAATGCCTACCTCTTACCAACATGAGGGGAGCTACCGAAACTCTAATATCTCAAAGCCTGCAAAAGCAGCCTTATGATAACCTAATCTAAATGTGTCCTTAACGGCAGCTAAAGGTTTTGCAATGCAGGTACTGCACATCTAGAAACGTGCCATAGGGTATCAGTAGCTGTTCTCCAAACCTTGGTTGGCCAATCGCATCACTCCATCCTACTGAGTGCAGAGGCAAATACAACTACAACCGCTGATTCCGTCCCTTTGGTTATAGGTATATATGGTCTATAGATATATATGGTCTATTGGGTGTTTAAAAGATGAAGAACGTGTTTGGTTGCTGTACGACTTTATTTGGTTACTGGCCACAGTGAACTTGAACAGTTGATTCCATTGTTGCTCTATAGATTAACTGTTGTTTACTATACTATTTTTATTTTTTCATAGGTTTCATTTTTTATTAAATAAGTGTCTTTCAAGGAGCAATACATACTTAAGTATTAATCCATAAGGAGCTGAAAATGCATCTGTAAATATTTGAAGAAAATACATGAATATAAGAATATGAGAAAATAAGCTGTGAATCTACTGTGTATAGTATTTAAATGTGGGGAGGGAGTAGGAGTTAAGAATGGGATTGGATGTGGGGAGGGGTAGAAGACAAAGGAGCGGAGA
>JAGFZM010004384.1:10000-15624 GCA_017657215.1 Limnothrissa miodon
CAGAAAGAGAGAAAGAGAGAGAGAGAGAGAATATATCAAACATGGTGTAGGTGACACAAGGAAGGTGCGAGTGGCTGAACATCAGGAGAAAGAGCGAGCGAGAGAGTGAGAGCGAGTGAGCGAGACGGTGAGTAAGTGGCAAGGAAGGAGGGGGTGAGCGAGGGCAAAGCCACAGAGCAGTGGGAGGGATAGCAGGATAGAACAAACAGCAAGAAATCGAGACTAAGAGAGAAAGACAGACAGAAAGGGAAGGGAGGCAAGAAAGGAGAAGAGAAAAAAAGAGACAATAAGAAACAGAGTGAAGGAGAGAGAGGGTAAGTTAACCCAGGCGTCAGACGGGGCTAACTGCCTCAGCAGTGCAGCTGTACAGATCAGCCTTGACAACCTGGAGGAGAGAGTAAAGGATGAGGTGGGGAGGGAGGGAGGGAGAGAGAGACAGACAGAGGCGCAGACTGAGACGAGGATACGAAGGAAGAGAAACTGTTCGTGACAAGGTCTTTCAGCAAAGAGATTACAGATACAGCAAAAGCACTGTACTGTGGGTATATGAAAAAGAAGAAAATCAAATTGATTGTGTCCGACCGAACACTGTATTTTAAATGTAATTTTGGTTCAAAAACAATACAATTTAAAAAAAATAAAAAAGCCTGAATTATCGCCATCATTCAAACCATCACATCAAACAGCCATATGAACTAATGAGAGGGTTTCGTTTGGGATGTTAAAACGAAATCCCTGTGGAACCAGCTATGACACTTATAATCAAACTCTCATGAAGCGGTCTATAGTCTCTGTGCTGTGCTGAATCTGTGGCTTTCCTGGACATGAATCAGGCCATACATGTGGATAAAACACAGAGAGTATCACTATTTACTTTTGTAATCTCCAGCGTAAACACACACAAAACCAAAAGCTGATCAATTAAAGAAACCTCTGCACTCTCTACCTGTCATTGTGTCACAGATCAAAAACTGCAATCAAGTAACATTAACCTGGGGGTCAATTTGACAGTAAACAATAACCAATTGAAGAAAAGTGAGAAATGTTGCTGGCTCTGGTACAGATGGAAAATTCCACTGATTTGATGAGTTGAGACTAAATATTTTTACAGCCTAAAAGGCAGTAAATAGCAAATTCCTGTCTGTCTGCAATCAGCGGCATTCAGTCCAGGCAATAATGTGAAGTCATGCATTCCTTATGGCCCAAGGGGGCACTGAAATCAGCCAGGCTTGGAGATGGGGTGGAGAAGAAGAAAAGAGAGGGATCTTAAGGGAAGGAAATAAATAGGTATATATTAAATATCATTATTTACAAAACATGCCCCCCGCATTAATTACTTCAAAAACAGCCTTGAATCTTGAAAGGGAATATTTTCCCTTGATTGTGCAAAGAGACACTCAGACAAGAGAGATGCATGGTGTGGGTACAATTTCATAAAAAGCGAACATTCTGTAACAGCAATAAAATGCCATGGTATTTCGATGACGTGAATGACTGAACATGGAGCCTTTGCAATTTTTGGCTGTAAAGGCGTACATGAATAAAAAATGTGCGAAACATTCTTGTAATTATTTGCATCACACAAATACCATGCTATTTTTTGCCGTCATGAATGTGACAAACAGTCCACTTTCCGCGGAACTGTCAAAGCCATTCTCAGTAAAGAAGATCATGTAGGCTTTGCCCTTACCTTCTCTCCGATAGTCACACAGGCTTTAGAGTCCAAATCTCTTGGGGGTCTGCAAAGGCAAGAGTTTCACTTTTTAGGTGAGGGTGTGTAAGTAATTACCCTCATAATCACAGATTAAAATACTAATCATAGATTAATCCCATATTAAAAAAATATATATAACTTAATATGTAAAGTGTGGCTTAAGAGAAACTAATCTCTATTAATGCCATTATTTTCCTTCTAAGAAACCTGATGGGGGATAAAATAATACTACTGTGTTCCTTACTAAGAGTGTCCAACTGATAGGAACTGCACCATTATGATATTTTTTACAGAGAAGAATAGTGGGCCAGCTGAATGAAACTGGGACTGGGTGAGGGAGGGGTGGTTTAAGATACTCGAATTGGAGAATGGATAGAGAAATGAGAGAAAAGATTAGTAGTCAAATGGAAGGGGAGGAGGCTTGGGGTCGACAGTAGAGAAAACAAAAGGTGGAATTAAAGGTGGGGCTGGTGGTGGTGGGGGGGGGGGTTAAGAGTAGGATTAAAACAAGAAGAGGAAAAAAAGGAGAAAAAAAATTTTAAACTAAAAAGAGGGAAAATCTGAGTCTGCATGGGACAACAGAGTATGTGATGAGAAATGTTAAGAGTGTGAGAGGGAGTAACACCTAAAGCAAGGAGACATTTAAGATCAATGCTTAATGCTTAATCAGTTACAGTAAGTTATAGTGCAGACATTTTTGTTTGCCATGACCTTGCTGTACTTTGCATGCAAACCCGTTCTGCTTTGGCAACCCAAAAATTCTTCTTATGCCAGTAAAGCTCACTTAAATCCAAATGAATTTATATATATGTAAGAATACTAAGAGTTGTTGGGATGAACAGTTAGATTGCAAGACAGATGGAAAGACATACACATGACAGGACAGGAATGCAAATATACAGATACAGAAACAGATACAGAAAATATACAGGACAAGCAGTCAGACAAACAGAGGCAGACAGACAGATTACAAAAAGTGACACAGTATAGTATACAAAACAGTATACAGTATTTTGATTCAATAAGGGAAATTTGGTCTCTGTGAAATACTCAAAGCCCACCGTGAACACAGTGGGCAGCCACTGAACAGTCTTGTCGGGATCGGACCGGCAACCGAGTCCCTAACAAGTACTGTAGGCCATGGCTGCCCCAAAGATAGACAGACAGATAGGTAAGGATAGACAGACAGGCAGGCAGGCAGGCAGGCAGGCAGGCAGACAGACAGACAGACAGACAGACAGATAGATAGATAGATAGACAGAGAAGGTCTCTTACGCTGCTGCCACAGGGGGAGGCTGCTCAAACACCTCCTTAGAAAGCCTGAGCGCCGGCTTCGGCTTCTTACCTGCAGACAACAACAACAAAAACAACAAACAGACATGAGGAATAGGAATAAGGAACAGAGTTAGAACCAAGTAAGCAAAGAGAGGCAAAACATGGAAGCACACTTCTCACCATGGAAAATGATCATACACACACAACCACAGCCACACACACACACTCACAGCAGACACTCCCCAAAAAACATCCAACCTATTGCACGTCTTTACTGGACACTGAAATTTAGTGCAACACCCCAAATCACAGGAAAGAAACTGTAGAGGATCAAAATGGCTGCCTAGACAAACGGTCAGCTAAAAATCCGACAGCGGCCGCGTCACTTACGGGTGGAGAGCTGTTCGGGCTCCAGCTCCTATGGGAACGGTCCGGGCACGGCCCCGAGACAAACGGAGCCCGAAGCCTCACTGCCGACTGTCACACTCCGCAAAACACACCTGGCCACGCCCGACTGGGCAGCATCTGGCCCCGCCTTGGTTGCCAAAGCAACCGACGGGCAGAGGAAAGGGGGGGGGGGGGGGGGGGTCGCCATGGAAGCAATTAGTGGCAAGGAGACGGAATGCAGCACAACAAAGGAATGAGGGGAAAGGCTCAGGTATGTAAAGGAAAATGTCAGGCGAGGGATGCACCTGGATGGAACCAAGCGCCACGCTCCATAGAACATTTAAGAAACCTGACAAGAGTCACATGAAGGAAGAATGTGAACTAATGCACAAGCATGTATGCATGTGCCTGTGTGTATGTGTGTGTGCGTGTGCGTGCGTGTGTGTGTGTAAGTGTGTCAGACAGCAGACAGAAGACAGGGAGAAAGAATGCAGGACTGTGTCCTGTGCAAAGTAGCTTCGCTTTACTAGCAAAAATGATGGTTTCTCATCATTTGTAGAAAGAGCCATGCACAGCACGGTTTACTCGGGGAAAACATGGTGCCCCCTCCAACAGCCTGGGACCCTATGCACAGTGGTAAGAACAAAGGTACCGAAAGAAAGAGAGATAAGAGAGAGATGACAAGGTAAAAAAGGAGAAAGATAGTAAGATAGGTGGAATGTTCTTGACAGAGGAGGCCCAGGGTGGAGTGGAGTGAATGAGTGACAGAGATGAAATGTGCTGGGAGTGTGAGTGTGTATGCGTGTGTGTGTGTGTGTGTGTGGTCACGCCCCTGTGGCTGGATCCAACTCCATGCTTAGTCATCTGAAGCAACACAGAGTGTGTTGAGAGTCACCTTTAGGTTTCTTCCCCCCACCACCATAAGAAAAACCTCTAAACCGCTCCACCATCTCGATGCTGTCCACAGTAATAGTTAAAGTTACGCAAACCATTTGGTCAGCCCCTGTTGTTTGAGTTGGTTGTTAAACCAACACTCATTCGCCATCGCCCACGCCCTCTTGCCAAACATGCCAAATCAGAGGTGCCTTGAGATTGATTAGCTCTGGCAAGGCACTGGCACACCTCCACCTTCACCTCCACTCCAATCCGCATCTGTGCAACACGCACAACAGATTCCGCTCAGAGACTCCAGGGCACGCTGCACCTCAGAAACAGGTTCGGAAAACAAAAATCGAAGATTGGAGAATCGCATGCAAGCGAGCACGTATGCATACACACACACACACACACACAAGAAATTAGCATACAAGGGGAGCGTCCATGGCTACGCTCTGCTCAGGTGTCAAACTTTACCTTTCTTTTGTTCCAGTGCAAACATTGACATGGGACCCCCCCCCCCACACACACACACACACACAGACAGAGAGAGAGAGAGAGAGGAAGAGGAGCCTCTGTAAAATACCATATAAAGAAAAAGCATACAACCAATACTTGCACTTTGAGAGTGTAACATTATTTCTAATCTGACGTTCAAGCACTAGTTTATGTAACTGCAAATATCTGCACAACACTGTGCTTCAGCTTTTTTTTCTTTACCTCACATTACCTCACAGACTATTGACACTGACTCAGCGCACTTGTTTTTTGTTTTGTTCAAGGTATAGGTCCACTCAGCAGATATCATTTTCGCTTTAGCCTGAAACTTTAAGCTAAACATCACCAAAGTCTTACCAAAAATGATTGCATAAAAAGCAATGAATAACGTTTTAAGGAATAAAACTCAACAAAAAAAAAAAAGGCAGTAACTAAGCTTCACTGAAATGCAGAAAGCGGTTTTGCTCGGTGGATACACACGCACGCATGCATGCACACACACACACACACACGCACACACACAGCCCACCAGCAGGGGCTGGGCATGCACTGGTAGCCTGTCAGCTCTATGCAAATGGCAAATGTGCTGGGAGGACCCTGTGCAGCTGGATGAAACTGGAGTTTGGCTGCCTGATCCCCTTTCAGTGAAAACCATTGCACCACGCAAGCAGTGACAGCATGTGAGGACTGTGTGTGTGTATGTGTGTGTATATATAATATATATATTGGAGTGTGCATGTGTGAATTTGTGTTTATGCGAGAAAGGGAACAATAAAGAGAGAGAAAGAGAGAGATGAGTGTGTTTGTGTTATTTCTTAGTCCAATTGGTGTGACATTTCATCGTGTCCTAAGGGTATATGTGTGTGTGTGTGTC
>JAGFZM010004385.1:0-2500 GCA_017657215.1 Limnothrissa miodon
TCACTTTGACATCACTTGCTTGAGCACAAGCAACAAATATTACGAACGAACACTCTCGCTATCTCTCGCGCACTCTCCCTCTCTCACACTTAAGTGCACACACGCACACACACAAAAACATTTTCATTTAACACCCCCCCTCCCCTCCCAAATGGATCATCAGACAGACAGCGCATCATTGGATGCTAAGAGTATTCTTCCTGCTCAATAGGTGTGCTTAGGAGGTTGGAGCGGGCAGGGTCAATTCAGACAACATCAAGCTATAGAAGGATTGTGATGCCTTATCTGCCACTCATCCTCATACCCACAAAATACACACCGTCTCAATTTCTAGCATACACACACACACACACACACACACACACACACACACACAAACACACACACACAAATATACAAGGCGGACACTCACATGCACGCACTCACACTCTTTAACACACAGATTAAACATGACTGACTCTCACCTGCACGCTTGCACACACACACACACCCACACACACACACACACACACAATCTCCAACACATGGCCTGGCCACTCCCTGCCTCTTACATGTGTATTTTCGCACCCCACCCACCTCCCGTCTTCATTGGCCAAGGTAGACATCCATCTCCTCTGAGAGCAGTCCAAAGTCCCTCCCCTTCCATGTCACAGATTCTGGCGCTCTGGGATCGATGCCCTGATTATTTGTCTGGAAACGTTGGGCTATAGGGACTGGGGCTTAGTAGTACCGCCTGTGTCGTGTGCCATTGGCCTGGGGGCTAGAGGGAGACAAGGGGAGGAGGGTGGGTGGGAGGGTTGATAGGGAGACTGGCAGTAAAGGCTGGGGAAGGGTGTGTGTGTGTTTGTGTGTGTGTGTGTAAGTGTTTGTTGGTGTATGTGTGTGCGTATGCGCGTGAGGAGGGGCAAGGTGTGGGTTACGCGGAGAGGAGGAAAGGGGGGGGGGGGGGGGGGTTGATGGGGCGGGTGGGTGGGCCGAGGTCGTCTCAGTCTCCGAGGATGACCTTGACAAAGCTGGCCACGTCGGTCTCTTTGGATTCGTGGGAGGTGAAGAAGGGATGTTGCTGTGAGGGTACAAAAAAATGACAAATGGTCACACGAGAATCACAAAGAGCACAAAAACAAATGTGTCTAAACACGTCTCAGTGTCTTTTTTTAAGTTTGAGCAGAAGACCTTTTAAGGGAGGCTGCACAGGACATATAATATGGCCATTCACACACACACACAATATTTTTATATGAAAACAATTTCTACTAACTAATTTCATCCAGAACACCCTCCATCATGACTTCATGACAGGTATCACTAGCATTTCCACCATCACTAGCATTTCTACACACAGGTAAGTCTGACAACTCCAATGTTGAAGTTCATTTCACAGGACTTCAGTGGGCTACTTCTGTGGGGTGGGCTATGTCTGCCACCTAGTGGCCAGCAAGCAGGGGTGCAATATGGTGCGCCCACTACAGAAGCCATACAAGTGCAGTATGAATACGAGTAACAAGCGCTTCCATCATGCACACACTCACCATGAGTTCTGTGTAGTTTGGCCGCTCTTTGGAATTCTTCTTCAAGCTGAGAGAGAAAGAAAAGAAGAGTCATTCCTTTGTTATTGAGGAGAGCTGTCCCCAAGAAGAATGTGACAAGTGGAGGAAGAAGAAACAAAGACAACTAAATAAGAAAAAAGAAACAAAAAAAAAAAAACAAAAAAGGAATCTTCTGTGAGGAAAAGCTAATTAGGGTGAAAACAACAGTGTCCTCCCTTCTTAATGGTGTGTGTGTGTGTGTGTGTGTGATACAACTAGGTAACACTATGGTATTATAGATCTCTGGCTCAATGCCTACCTCTTACCAACATGAGGGGAGCTACCGAAACTCTAATATCTCAAAGCCTGCAAAAGCAGCCTTATGATAACCTAATCTAAATGTGTCCTTAACGGCAGCTAAAGGTTTTGCAATGCAGGTACTGCACATCTAGAAACGTGCCATAGGGTATCAGTAGCTGTTCTCCAAACCTTGGTTGGCCAATCGCATCACTCCATCCTACTGAGTGCAGAGGCAAATACAACTACAACCGCTGATTCCGTCCCTTTGGTTATAGGTATATATGGTCTATAGATATATATGGTCTATTGGGTGTTTAAAAGATGAAGAACGTGTTTGGTTGCTGTACGACTTTATTTGGTTACTGGCCACAGTGAACTTGAACAGTTGATTCCATTGTTGCTCTATAGATTAACTGTTGTTTACTATACTATTTTTATTTTTTCATAGGTTTCATTTTTTATTAAATAAGTGTCTTTCAAGGAGCAATACATACTTAAGTATTAATCCATAAGGAGCTGAAAATGCATCTGTAAATATTTGAAGAAAATACGTGAATATAAGAATATGAGAAAATAAGCTGTGAATCTACTGTGTATAGTATTTAAATGTGGGGAGGGAGTAGGAGTTAAGAATGGGATTGGATGTGGGGAGGGGTAGAAGACAAAGGAGCGGA
>JAGFZM010004385.1:10000-15612 GCA_017657215.1 Limnothrissa miodon
AAGAGAGAGAGAGAGAGAATATATCAAACATGGTGTAGGTGACACAAGGAAGGTGCGAGTGGCTGAACGTCAGGAGAAAGAGCGAGCGAGAGAGTGAGAGCGAGTGAGCGAGATGGTGAGTAAGTGGCAAGGAAGGAGGGGGTGAGCGAGGGCAAAGCCACAGAGCAGTGGGAGGGATAGCAGGATAGAACAAACAGCAAGAAATCGAGACTAAGAGAGAAAGACAGACAGAAAGGGAAGGGAGGCAAGAAAGGAGAAGAGAAAAAAAGAGACAATAAGAAACAGAGTGAAGGAGAGAGAGGGTAAGTTAACCCAGGCGTCAGACGGGGCTAACTGCCTCAGCAGTGCAGCTGTACAGATCAGCCTTGACAACCTGGAGGAGAGAGTAAAGGATGAGGTGGGGAGGGAGGGAGGGAGAGAGAGACAGACAGAGGCGCAGACTGAGACGAGGATACGAAGGAAGAGAAACTGTTCGTGACAAGGTCTTTCAGCAAAGAGATTACAGATACAGCAAAAGCACTGTACTGTGGGTATATGAAAAAGAAGAAAATCAAATTGATTGTGTCCGACCGAACACTGTATTTTAAATGTAATTTTGGTTCAAAAACAATACAATTTAAAAAAAATAAAAAAGCCTGAATTATCGCCATCATTCAAACCATCACATCAAACAGCCATATGAACTAATGAGAGGGTTTCGTTTGGGATGTTAAAACGAAATCCCTGTGGAACCAGCTATGACACTTATAATCAAACTCTCATGAAGCGGTCTATAGTCTCTGTGCTGTGCTGAATCTGTGGCTTTCCTGGACATGAATCAGGCCATACATGTGGATAAAACACAGAGAGTATCACTATTTACTTTTGTAATCTCCAGCGTAAACACACACAAAACCAAAAGCTGATCAATTAAAGAAACCTCTGCACTCTCTACCTGTCATTGTGTCACAGATCAAAAACTGCAATCAAGTAACATTAACCTGGGGGTCAATTTGACAGTAAACAATAACCAATTGAAGAAAAGTGAGAAATGTTGCTGGCTCTGGTACAGATGGAAAATTCCACTGATTTGATGAGTTGAGACTAAATATTTTTACAGCCTAAAAGGCAGTAAATAGCAAATTCCTGTCTGTCTGCAATCAGCGGCATTCAGTCCAGGCAATAATGTGAAGTCATGCATTCCTTATGGCCCAAGGGGGCACTGAAATCAGCCAGGCTTGGAGATGGGGTGGAGAAGAAGAAAAGAGAGGGATCTTAAGGGAAGGAAATAAATAGGTATATATTAAATATCATTATTTACAAAACATGCCCCCCGCATTAATTACTTCAAAAACAGCCTTGAATCTTGAAAGGGAATATTTTCCCTTGATTGTGCAAAGAGACACTCAGACAAGAGAGATGCATGGTGTGGGTACAATTTCATAAAAAGCGAACATTCTGTAACAGCAATAAAATGCCATGGTATTTCGATGACGTGAATGACTGAACATGGAGCCTTTGCAATTTTTGGCTGTAAAGGCGTACATGAATAAAAAATGTGCGAAACATTCTTGTAATTATTTGCATCACACAAATACCATGCTATTTTTTGCCGTCATGAATGTGACAAACAGTCCACTTTCCGCGGAACTGTCAAAGCCATTCTCAGTAAAGAAGATCATGTAGGCTTTGCCCTTACCTTCTCTCCGATAGTCACACAGGCTTTAGAGTCCAAATCTCTTGGGGGTCTGCAAAGGCAAGAGTTTCACTTTTTAGGTGAGGGTGTGTAAGTAATTACCCTCATAATCACAGATTAAAATACTAATCATAGATTAATCCCATATTAAAAAAATATATATAACTTAATATGTAAAGTGTGGCTTAAGAGAAACTAATCTCTATTAATGCCATTATTTTCCTTCTAAGAAACCTGATGGGGGATAAAATAATACTACTGTGTTCCTTACTAAGAGTGTCCAACTGATAGGAACTGCACCATTATGATATTTTTTACAGAGAAGAATAGTGGGCCAGCTGAATGAAACTGGGACTGGGTGAGGGAGGGGTGGTTTAAGATACTCGAATTGGAGAATGGATAGAGAAATGAGAGAAAAGATTAGTAGTCAAATGGAAGGGGAGGAGGCTTGGGGTCGACAGTAGAGAAAACAAAAGGTGGAATTAAAGGTGGGGCTGGTGGTGGTGGGGGGGGGGGTTAAGAGTAGGATTAAAACAAGAAGAGGAAAAAAAGGAGAAAAAAAATTTTAAACTAAAAAGAGGGAAAATCTGAGTCTGCATGGGACAACAGAGTATGTGATGAGAAATGTTAAGAGTGTGAGAGGGAGTAACACCTAAAGCAAGGAGACATTTAAGATCAATGCTTAATGCTTAATCAGTTACAGTAAGTTATAGTGCAGACATTTTTGTTTGCCATGACCTTGCTGTACTTTGCATGCAAACCCGTTCTGCTTTGGCAACCCAAAAATTCTTCTTATGCCAGTAAAGCTCACTTAAATCCAAATGAATTTATATATATGTAAGAATACTAAGAGTTGTTGGGATGAACAGTTAGATTGCTAGACAGATGGAAAGACATACACATGACAGGACAGGAATGCAAATATACAGATACAGAAACAGATACAGAAAATATACAGGACAAGCAGTCAGACAAACAGAGGCAGACAGACAGATTACAAAAAGTGACACAGTATAGTATACAAAACAGTATACAGTATTTTGATTCAATAAGGGAAATTTGGTCTCTGTGAAATACTCAAAGCCCACCGTGAACACAGTGGGCAGCCACTGAACAGTCTTGTCGGGATCGGACCGGCAACCGAGTCCCTAACAAGTACTGTAGGCCATGGCTGCCCCAAAGATAGACAGACAGATAGGTAAGGATAGACAGACAGGCAGGCAGGCAGGCAGGCAGGCAGGCAGACAGACAGACAGACAGACAGACAGATAGATAGATAGATAGACAGAGAAGGTCTCTTACGCTGCTGCCACAGGGGGAGGCTGCTCAAACACCTCCTTAGAAAGCCTGAGCGCCGGCTTCGGCTTCTTACCTGCAGACAACAACAACAAAAACAACAAACAGACATGAGGAATAGGAATAAGGAACAGAGTTAGAACCAAGTAAGCAAAGAGAGGCAAAACATGGAAGCACACTTCTCACCATGGAAAATGATCATACACACACAACCACAGCCACACACACACACTCACAGCAGACACTCCCCAAAAAACATCCAACCTATTGCACGTCTTTACTGGACACTGAAATTTAGTGCAACACCCCAAATCACAGGAAAGAAACTGTAGAGGATCAAAATGGCTGCCTAGACAAACGGTCAGCTAAAAATCCGACAGCGGCCGCGTCACTTACGGGTGGAGAGCTGTTCGGGCTCCAGCTCCTATGGGAACGGTCCGGGCACGGCCCCGAGACAAACGGAGCCCGAAGCCTCACTGCCGACTGTCACACTCCGCAAAACACACCTGGCCACGCCCGACTGGGCAGCATCTGGCCCCGCCTTGGTTGCCAAAGCAACCGACGGGCAGAGGAAAGGGGGGGGGGGGGGGGGGGTCGCCATGGAAGCAATTAGTGGCAAGGAGACGGAATGCAGCACAACAAAGGAATGAGGGGAAAGGCTCAGGTATGTAAAGGAAAATGTCAGGCGAGGGATGCACCTGGATGGAACCAAGCGCCACGCTCCATAGAACATTTAAGAAACCTGACAAGAGTCACATGAAGGAAGAATGTGAACTAATGCACAAGCATGTATGCATGTGCCTGTGTGTATGTGTGTGTGCGTGTGCGTGCGTGTGTGTGTGTAAGTGTGTCAGACAGCAGACAGAAGACAGGGAGAAAGAATGCAGGACTGTGTCCTGTGCAAAGTAGCTTCGCTTTACTAGCAAAAATGATGGTTTCTCATCATTTGTAGAAAGAGCCATGCACAGCACGGTTTACTCGGGGAAAACATGGTGCCCCCTCCAACAGCCTGGGACCCTATGCACAGTGGTAAGAACAAAGGTACCGAAAGAAAGAGAGATAAGAGAGAGATGACAAGGTAAAAAAGGAGAAAGATAGTAAGATAGGTGGAATGTTCTTGACAGAGGAGGCCCAGGGTGGAGTGGAGTGAATGAGTGACAGAGATGAAATGTGCTGGGAGTGTGAGTGTGTATGCGTGTGTGTGTGTGTGTGTGTGGTCACGCCCCTGTGGCTGGATCCAACTCCATGCTGAGTCATCTGAAGCAACACAGAGTGTGTTGAGAGTCACCTTTAGGTTTCTTCCCCCCACCACCATAAGAAAAACCTCTAAACCGCTCCACCATCTCGATGCTGTCCACAGTAATAGTTAAAGTTACGCAAACCATTTGGTCAGCCCCTGTTGTTTGAGTTGGTTGTTAAACCAACACTCATTCGCCATCGCCCACGCCCTCTTGCCAAACATGCCAAATCAGAGGTGCCTTGAGATTGATTAGCTCTGGCAAGGCACTGGCACACCTCCACCTTCACCTCCACTCCAATCCGCATCTGTGCAACACGCACAACAGATTCCGCTCAGAGACTCCAGGGCACGCTGCACCTCAGAAACAGGTTCGGAAAACAAAAATCGAAGATTGGAGAATCGCATGCAAGCGAGCACGTATGCATACACACACACACACACACACAAGAAATTAGCATACAAGGGGAGCGTCCATGGCTACGCTCTGCTCAGGTGTCAAACTTTACCTTTCTTTTGTTCCAGTGCAAACATTGACATGGGACCCCCCCCCCCACACACACACACACACACAGACAGAGAGAGAGAGAGAGAGGAAGAGGAGCCTCTGTAAAATACCATATAAAGAAAAAGCATACAACCAATACTTGCACTTTGAGAGTGTAACATTATTTCTAATCTGACGTTCAAGCACTAGTTTATGTAACTGCAAATATCTGCACAACACTGTGCTTCAGCTTTTTTTTCTTTACCTCACATTACCTCACAGACTATTGACACTGACTCAGCGCACTTGTTTTTTGTTTTGTTCAAGGTATAGGTCCACTCAGCAGATATCATTTTCGCTTTAGCCTGAAACTTTAAGCTAAACATCACCAAAGTCTTACCAAAAATGATTGCATAAAAAGCAATGAATAACGTTTTAAGGAATAAAACTCAACAAAAAAAAAAAAGGCAGTAACTAAGCTTCACTGAAATGCAGAAAGCGGTTTTGCTCGGTGGATACACACGCACGCATGCATGCACACACACACACACACACGCACACACACAGCCCACCAGCAGGGGCTGGGCATGCACTGGTAGCCTGTCAGCTCTATGCAAATGGCAAATGTGCTGGGAGGACCCTGTGCAGCTGGATGAAACTGGAGTTTGGCTGCCTGATCCCCTTTCAGTGAAAACCATTGCACCACGCAAGCAGTGACAGCATGTGAGGACTGTGTGTGTGTATGTGTGTGTATATATAATATATATATTGGAGTGTGCATGTGTGAATTTGTGTGTATGCGAGAAAGGGAACAATAAAGAGAGAGAAAGAGAGAGATGAGTGTGTTTGTGTTATTTCTTAGTCCAATTGGTGTGACATTTCATCGTGTCCTAAGGGTATATGTGTGTGTGTGTGTC
>JAGFZM010004386.1:0-10354 GCA_017657215.1 Limnothrissa miodon
ATGATGAGTAGTCCCAGTCGCAGATGCGTGCACAGTGCACACAGAGCCATAAAGATTTAAATTTCAGGTGCATATACTGGCGTATACTGCAGGGGAAATTGTACATTGAATAGGGAAGTGCACGCTATCTAATCTAATCTAACTATCTATCTTTGAAATCATCCGGACACGTCAGGCATTCCTTTGAAATACGTTTGTTTGCTGCAACAACAGAATCCAAATAAAATTGGGTCATCAAAAAAACAGAAATTTGATACAATAGCAAGTTGTTGTGCAAGGGCTCCCATTCAGACCCCTGAAGGCTCACTCATGCATGACATTCAGCTCTGATTGGTTGCATCTCTTCCTCGTAGGCCTCAATTGAGGCTTAACATTGGGCTACTCCCGTTATGAAAAGCAACCGCCAGTAGGATTACAGAGGCAGATTTTAGGTGACCTATCATGAAAAAATGACCATATGTAGCCTACACACACACACACACAAAGGGGCTTCATTGCCTTCCCACATCTAGTTTGACAAAATAGCATTCAGAGCATTTAGAAGCATAAACAATGCCATTTAAAATTCCCCATATTTGTCTGCAACTTAATTCAATGTTTTGTCCCTCTATTGGCTAATATCAGAACTTGTGGAAGCCCGATCCAGCTAACGGAGTGATACAGGGAGTCATGGCATATTTTTAGTGGTGCCGCAAGCGCATTCTGTGCTGCTCTGCATGATAACCCGGAAGGTCTCTGTCGGTTTGCAGAATGTTCATCTAACTTTTTTTTTTCTCGAATTTACTGAAAACAGATGAAAAGCATGGTTTTGAAAATATGGGGTTTGTTTGCAGGATACTCAATTCATTTGGTTGCGTTACAATAGTATGGTCAAAAAGTTGACACCGAAGACAGTAAAAAAAAAAGAAAACCATATTGGGCAATATTTGACTCAATTTATGGTAAAAAAAATATGGTAAATAATTTTAAGGATAGCCTCATTGAAGGGACAAATAAGCCCTAAAAACTAGGGGTGTAGCGTTCACATGGATGTATTGATCTTTATCAGTTCGGCATGTTCAGTTCGGTCCACTTGCATACCGTTTTGGTTATGTTGTGTGCATTTTCTTTCTCATTAAATCAATAACTAGTGCAATCTAAGCTCTTCATGCGGAACTAAAGTCTTCTGCGAGTTTCCACACGGACGCCTCTGAGGGTCGCAAATGCAAGCAAGCGAGAAGCTCCCAGCTCATTACTTTCTTCTGTCTGAAAACATTTTGGCTTCCCCATTAAAGTTACCGATGGACAACGGCAAGTTGATAAATCCAAAGTTTTTTGTCGACATTGTTCCACGGAGATCGGGTACCGGCAGAAAACACGGTATTCTAGCTACCTCTATTGCTAGTAAGCAGGTCTTCTCCACTACTGGAGATATTGTCACTGCAACCTGATCTGTGCTTTCTGTCAAAAACTTTAAGCTTGAATAGTTTTGTCATATTCAGGCTGTTGCTGCTACATGTTCAAAGTTTACATTTGTTACTTGTTTATTTATAGTTTTTATTAGTTTTAAAAACTCAGAGTCTAATTTATTTGAAATATCACCCAAATGGGTTGCTTTATTTATACAAATTCTATTGTTTGTATAGGCCTTTTTTTTTTAAATAAAAGCAGGCATTTTTTCCTGTCTTTTTTGTACAGAAAATTAACCGAACCGAGCACCTCAAAAAAGTGAACCGAACTGAAATTATGTTTTAGTGTACAGTTACACCCCTACTAAAAACTAACAGGCATTATACAATACCATGCATCATTAAGTGTAAACACAAACACAGTCAAAAACTTGCCACACACCTTAACAACTTCTGTCCCAATAGCAGTAAACAATCTATACATAAAGCCCCATACTCCCCTGTCCCTGATGAGAGTGTGTGAAAAAGTAGGAATTGAGAGAAAGAGAGAGAGAGAGAGAGAGAGAGAGAGAGAGAGAACGGCATTAATGGATTATATAATTCAAGTGCATGGCAGGAAAAACGGCCAACACGTTGCATTGTTTGACCTCAGCCAATAGCGCGTGGTTTTGGGAAGAACTCCAAGGCTCCAGCATCAACCATTTTAACAGCTGTAAAGTCCAATCAATCTTATTTGAGTTTTACACAGGTAAAATTACTGTTAACCATTCGATACGACCTTGCAGCAATCATACTGAATAGTTAATACTAAATACGGAATCTTTTTCTCCCATTGCATTGTAATTGACAGAACTAAGCATCAGTGAAAACCATATGAATATGTATTAAAAACACACTCCTGCATATACTAAAAGTTGCCCTGGAAATGTTAACAAGGTTCTCTGTTACAACACAGTCGCATGGCAAAAAGGAAATGCCAGAATATGTCATTTCAGAGGACACACTCTTGGGGGGGAGGGGGTCCGGAAGACCCTCTGTGATGAGGGAAGATAACTAGATCCGTTAAACTGGGAGGCGGGGGTGGGGGGCATGGTGACCTGGGACAGCCCTTCCTTGCCCCGGCGACTCCCAGAGGGCGCTGCGTGTGCCCGACCGTTTCTGTCC
The DNA here is from genome assembly GCA_017657215.1 of Limnothrissa miodon. Classification (NCBI taxonomy): domain Eukaryota; kingdom Metazoa; phylum Chordata; class Actinopteri; order Clupeiformes; family Clupeidae; genus Limnothrissa; species Limnothrissa miodon. Next base: position 2,553 of record JAGFZM010004386.1, read on the forward strand.
TAGTCCCTGATCCCACCCATGTCCTCATGGTTGGAATGCCAACAATCCCGAGAGTTCCTCAATGGAATTTCACAGAGCCAGAGGAGGAAGGATGAATCAGAGAGAGAGAGAGAGAGAGAGAGAGAGAGAGAGAGAGAGAGAAAGAAAGACAGAGAGAGAGAAAGAGGAAGGGGGAGGGGGGTGTTAGAGGACAAACGATAAAAGGAGGTGGGGGTGAAGACAGCCAGAGAGAGAGGGAGGGAGGGAGAGAGAGAGAGAGAGAGAGAGAGAGAGAGAGAGAGAGGGGAGGGAAGAGAGAAAAATACAGTGACATGTAGAGATGGAAACATGCAACAGCACAGAAGGAAAGAATGCCTGAGTGCGCAAGCAGCAGATCAGAGCGTGAGTGTGCGAGAGAATAGGAGAGAGGGGGAGAGAGAGATAGAGAGCAAAGGAGGGGAGAGAAAGAGAGAGACAGCATGCATGCAGGAGATGAAAATAGCCCGTCGAGCCCCGCGGCTGTCGGGTCTCCTCTGACCGCTCTGGCAGTCTGTGAGATATTCTACACTTCCAAAGATGGCACATCATTTTGGGCTACAGCTGTTGGGAGGGGTGGGGGTGGTGGTTGGGTTGTTCTACTCTCCTTTGGGAACGGTGTGGTCACTGACCGCCCCCCCCAACCCCTCTCCCCATTGCTGCTCTTCCTTTAGCGGCTACTCGACTTAGATGACAGTCCTGACTACAGTGCCCCCCCCCCCCCCCCCACACACACACACACACTCACTCACTCACAACCCACGCCACGCTCACACCCATGGAGTATCGTCTTCAGGGTCATGTCGGCACGCAGCACTCTTTGCACCCCATCCATCCCAAAAACAACGCCCAGGAACAAACCCGCACCCGTTGTTGGGGTGCCATTGACCCCAGTCATTTTTGTTTGTTTGTTTATCTTGGCAGAACGTCGTGCAGGTGACAACAGCGCAGAAGATGTTGGGGGGGGAAAAATTGGTTATATATTGGAAGTTGTCCTAGAAATGTTAACAAGGTTCCCTTGTTATGTTAGCCACACTGCGCCAGCTGATCCTCACTAGCCTGCCCAAGCCAAAGCTATTTGCGACACGCCAACCTTAAGTCAGACTATGCAGGACAAAACACAAAAACCTTAGTCAGAAAAAAAGTGAAAATCTGATATGGGAGGCTTGTACTAAGTGTGAATGTGTGTACCCAGAGTCAAGGAGTACATGCACAGGATGTCAGGTAAAAAGCCTGTTGTGTATTTGGCTTGGCACCGAGTCCTTCACAGGGCAGTGGGATGGCATGAGGGTTACTGGTGCGCAAGTGTCTGTCGTCTGTCTGGGAGAGAGAGTGTGCGTGCATGTGTGTATGTGTGTGTGTGGTGCGCGCGCAACACTGTTGGGTTACAGGGAGAGAATATCGCTCAGGATTAGATGTCAACCTGTTGACACCCAATCTCTGTATTCACTACCCTTCCCAGACTCCCTGCTTGGGTGCTAAGTAGCCTGGGTGACATATTTTGTACACAGTGAGGGAAACAAACAGCCTGTCCAAAATTACAGTTTTAAACCCACACCCCGTCCACCCCCTCCTCTGCAAAAAAAAACAGCAGGTGCTTTAGTGTAACCGTTCAAGATGGCCGCCTCCTGCGTAACATGCCGCCCCCCCACCCCCCACCCCACCATTAGTGGCAGTCTGTTAGGGATTCACAGTAGCTATTTTCCTCCCCTTCTTTACAACAGGCTATAAACTACCTTCGTTGCTAAACATGACCACACCTGGAAGGCATGTCAGGAAAAACAGCACAAGAGCATCTGATTCTGTGTGGGACAAATGGCCTGTGAACATTGCATCTCGGTGTCAGATATACCGAGTTCAGCATGTAAGAATCTTTCTTTTACCCCTCCTCCATGTGCTAATGGGAGCTCGCAGTCGAGGTCTGATGATGTAATAACATTTTTGTCATTTTTGCCCTTATTTTGCTTTTGGTTGCATTTGGATGGAAATCGCGCATTCAAGGGAACCAACTTTGTGAGTGCGTTTGTCATTTGGAACAAGTGTGTGTGTGTGTGTGTGTGTGTGTGTGTGTGGGTGTGGTGATGGTAGAGGGAGGGGGGGGGGTGTCTGCTGGGAGTGAATGTGGGAGTCCCACTTCGCACGATGCTTAAGTATCAAACGCGCCACTCAAAGTCAGGCAGAGGATGATGGCAACAGTGAGCTATTTATTGCCTTCGGCAGCGTCAACAGTCCCCTCAGCTCCGGAAACAGGAGTCTGCAATCCCTGGGATGAGCCCCCTGGACCCCCTGACTGGGTATTAACTTGGGAAGGCCAGCGGTCATGTGCATTATTGCACATGTGTGTTATTGTGCGCACAGAGGGTAGCCACGGGTTTCGTTTTAAGTAAGGTATCAAGCAATAGTGAAAGACAGGTTGTGAGGGCAAAAAACTAAAATAGCAAGAAGAAGCCTGGGACACAGACAGAAAAAAAGCAAGAAGGAACAAGGGCGGATGGCGGCATTTGACTGTTCATTGCCACCTCTCCAAGACAGGCACCAAGTTCCCCGGGAGTGGCGACTGTCATCCTGCTAACCACCAAAACTCCTCATGCCAAGCTGCCCCTCTGCACACTGGCACTGGCAGTGGCCCACAACCCTAGCAACGCGTACAGGTGTCTTTGGATAACGAATATCAGAAGTCAGTGCGAAAGTCGACCATCCGAGTAGACCTGGACTGAAGTGGAGTCGGCACCGTACCTTCAACCCCACATCCCCCCACCGCATTCACCTCTCTCCTTCCTCTGTTTCTCTCGCTTGCACCACCTTGCAACTACATGCTGTTTGGTCCCTTAAAACTCTCATGCACATCGAGGTCCACATACAGTGCATTGCCAAAGATGGTTCTCTGGTATTGTGCAACACTTCCCTGCGTGCCTGCCTGTCTCTCTGATTGACTGGAGGGCTACTATCCCATCAGGCTGTGCACGCAGTGAAGCAAGATTTGCATGCTGGCCATGGGCTTGGTTTCATCTTGCCACTAGCTGAGGGAACTCACTTAAAAAAAATGCAGGCAGATGAGTGGGTCAGACATCATTACAGCTCCCTAATGTGAGAGTGAGAGACAGATAGGGAGATAAAAGTAAGTGCGAGAGACCGAGAACGAGGGAGACAGAGATGAGAGGGAGAGAAACAGAGGGAGAGAGAGCAAAAGGGAGAGAGTGTGTGTATTTTGCATCTGCTGGAGGGCACACTAAACAATTCTGCTCAAACTGCAGCAAAAAATGCTGTGCACTGTGTGGGGCTCGACGGCCGACAACAACTGCCCACCACCCCAGGCCCCCCGAGCAATGGATTTAGGAATCTGAGATAGGGAGGGGCCACTTCCATGCAAACCGTGGGGCATGTGTGTGAGTGACACATCATGAGGCCAACATGCTATGAGGCAAACGGGGCCACTGTAAGCCAACAGCACGGGCAACAGAAAACTGTTGCCTGTACGCAATACGCAGAAGAGTACAGAGTATGCCCTAGATCCCCAACACACAAGCAAAAATAACACATGCACAGCGAGCTTAGCAATAACAAGAACACTTAACCAACTCATTAGCGTAAAATGTGTTTGTCAACATAAGAAACATCTATTATCTTGAAGCTACATATATATGGCCAATTTCATACTCTAGGCATGAAGGCCCATCTATTTTTTTAGACTGGCTAGGCCTTCACTTCCAAGTCTCTAGACTAGGACAAAGTGCGCAATATATCTGTATATAAATACAGACACAAATGTTACACACCAAATGTTTAAATAATGTAAAGGTAAACAAGGTATATTTTGCTACACAATATAATCTGACCAGGCCTCGAAACTGACATGTTTTGCACTTCTGCAATCGCCATCTCCAGGTTTTGACGGAAGTCCCAGGCGTATTGTGTACACAGTGTATTCATTCGAGGGGTGGTCCAGCCATGTCCACGCCCTGAACAACAATGTTCCACCTGAGTTTCTACACACTGTCCGCGAGAGGACTTCAGGCAAACTTTGAGTTCAACAATACAGGTGTGTCACCTGTGTATTACGCAACATGTTGTCTACTCTCGGACACACAAAATGTTTAAAACCATACCACGTTACCATGACTGTCCACCAATAACGTCAAACTTCTTACACGGTGCTACTTCTTCGTGCCATATTTACTTGTTAAGAGACATGGTTACCGTGTGGACTGGCATGTCCTGTAGCAGTATCAAATAGCTAGCTACCACAGAGGCCGAGCAGTGCTTGGTTAAGATTCATAAGCAATGTTACGTCAATTAGGCCTCGGGTGCGAAAAGACATTAGGGAATACTGCAAGTTGTGCAATAATAAAACGGTATACTACACAGACAGCATAACCACGAGCAGTGTGAAAACGCTCCTCAATAATTGTGCCACCAAGCTAAGTAGTCATACACCAAGCGCCGATCGCGTGCTTTTGGTGGAAAGGACACACGTTTGCTTCTAGCTGGCAGCGATTTCGCTTTCCAGTATCTATGTTAACAGGCTCCTTTTCAGCTACAGATTGCCCTATTCCTTGAACTGTTTGTCACCAGACGTTCGCAACAACCCTATATTTAGCTTTTTATTTTTGCAACTTATAGCCTACCCACGCATTGCTGCATGAACAAAGCATACTTGAAAGGCATCTTATTAATTTTCCATTACGTGCAATGACACTAAACTGCAGCTAGTAAAATTGTCATAACTTCTGCGTATTTTCCAGCGGCGTTTTCTTTATACGAGCGTTCAACTGGACGTGGGGTCATGTCATGTTTCTCCGGCAACGACGTAGTCACGATTGGAGAGCAAACTTTTCAAAAAAGCGTGCACCTTGTTTATAAAATACATGAAACTTGACAAATGCATAACAACAATTTTGCACAATCGAAATGCGCTGCACGGTTATTAGGGTCTTAAATGTTCTTTCCTGCAACGAGGACCATGCTGGCATTGCACAATCGAACAATTCGCTGCTTGGTAGTTCCTGAAGGCGCAAAGACGGTGAAATAGGCTAGGTTTCTCAACAATCCGGGTTGAACAAGAATGCAAATAACGCCTAGCGTATATGTGCAACTCCGGGGAGCATCGTCTTACCAGGAACTCTGCAAACGGGCAGATCTTTACACAGGAAATGCAACTGACCCTTTCAAACCATCAAACTTTGAAATGCATTGGGCAAGCCAGTCCTGCAGTAATGCACTTTGCAAAGAATGCAGCACCGACTGCATTTCAGCGGGATTGCACAGATCGCGTTAATATACTTACCTCCCTTAGACATTTCCCCTTTGCTGTTGTGGGGGGGAGGGGAAGCACAAAAGACTTTGCCTTCTCTCTCACTCCCTCCCTCCATCTCCCTCGCGCTGGAGCTTCAGCGGGCTTGCTTTGCAACAAAGGTGCAACCACAAGCCCGGATTCGCATGCAATTGGACTATTTAGGCGTGTGATCCGTTTGCTTCTGTGCAAAGAGTAAAATTCGAATTGCACACCGTGCAAATCTGCCTAGAAACGGGGAATTTCTGCAATTGCTCTGCAAAGAAAGCTCAGCAGCCCTTACATGATGGGCCAAGGCTAGCAGCTGAGAGCTCCTAACTTGGATCAGTGTGAGCCCCTACGAGCTAACGTTCTTCCTGCACGACGCGCAAAGGACATTGGGATTCGTAGTCTATGGAGGTCCGTGTACATAATCATTGACGAAATACATTCTTTATTATTGATGAAGATGTGAGAATTTGAGTGTAAATGTAATTATCTCACACACAGTTCAAAAAATGTTTTATTCAGTTATTTTATTGCCTATTGATTATGATACAACAAACACAAAGCCATTTAAATAAACATTGAATTAGCTAAGAACAACAAATTATTACGACTAAACTTCTTAATAGAAAGGACAGCTTAAATGGTTGTTTACTACGTTATCTTGTTTAGCTATTCTTCAAAAGTAAGTAATGAGTGGTTGACAACATTTTTTACTTTCTGCTCTGCTCTGAGCCCTCACAATCTAAAATGATGTAGGCTAGACTACCTTTTGTTTGTAAACTTAAGAAAATTGTGACACTTATTCAATTAATAGACTAAAGCATGAAATGTCATCCATATAGAGATATTATAAAACATAGCACCTGGAATCATAATTTTCATAAAGTTTCTCAGTATAAAATATCTTTGTTGCCAATTTGGCCTGTATGCCATGAGCTAGAACTATTGGTGGATATAGTGCTGGACTTGATTTAGTATCAGTTTAGAGTTCAAGGCAGATGGCCACACAAACCTGTCTGTACTCATTTTAAAACTGCCTGGATTCACTTAGAATTTACTTTGTTAGTGGGCCTGTTTTTAGTTACATCGGAATATCCAACACCCCTTTTCAAAAACACCCAATTCTGTGATATGAGTATAATACTTTTAGGAATAACATCATTGCTGGCCAAACTAGGCCACCATGTGAGGAGATGTGGATTGTGTGTTGAATTTGGAGATGTGGTGTGGTGTTAAAATGTGTTTTGTCACTTCTTGGGTGCAATGAGGCTCTGGTAGAGAGGCTTGACAATGATGTGCAGATGGAGTGAGCCATTGGTCAGGTACTCCGAGCTGCGGCGCTGGAGATCGGCACCGGCCAGGAAGTCGCCGCTCTCCTCTGTGCTCTGGTGGAAGTTGTAGACGTGGCGCACCACCATCCTCCCCTGGCGCTTCACCACCACCAATACCGTCTTCTGGAAGCTCACCCCAGCCATGTCAGCGCTGGAGGTGGCCGGGGTGACGATGACCCGCGGGCGGCCCGTATCAGGCCTAGGCGGGGGTTGCATGGCGCCCTGCTCGCCAAACGGCGGGCGCAGACTCAGCGGGAGCCAGCGCGGCGAGAACAGCGCGTTCCAGGTGATGCGCTTGCCAGCGTCATGCCCGCTGGGACCCAACTGCGTCTGGAAGCTGGCACTGCGGTCGTCGCGCGCTGGGTTGTTGATCACCCACGGCGTGCCCCACGTGGAGCCCAGGTAGTTGCGCGGCGTGTACAGGCTGCAGTTGACGTCAAAGAACTTAGCCAGCTGCAGCGGCGACGCCGAGTGGAACTGGTAGGACATGTAGAGCAGGTCGCGCACCGACTCTCCGTAGCGCCGAAGCGCGCGAGAATCCCGCTGCAGCCGGAAGAGCTCGCGCGGCGCCATCATGGCGTACCGGATGGAGCGCAGGGCGTTCTCTGCCGTCATGCCGTCGGGCTCCTGCCGCTCCAGCCAGGCCTCCACGGCCTCGAAGAGCTCCAGCTCGCTCTGGAGCACCAGGTCGGAGCGCTGCAGAAGCGTCAGCAGGAGCGGCGCGCTCACCTCGGGCCACTCGCGGCTACGCAGCACCGATGACAGGTTCCACGTCATATACTGCAGACAGCTGTCACGCAGGGCCTCGTCGCCCGAGCGCTCTGCGTACTCGTACCAGCTGACCGCACGGCCACCCGAGGGGGGGTCACCCGCCAGGTTCTCGCTCATGTACTGGCTCAAGCCCTGGCGGAGGACCGACACATTGTACTTGGTGGCCAGCTGGTGCAAGGTGGTGGCCTGGTCCATACGCACTGCAATCTCACCACAGTACAGATATCTATGGAAACAAGCCAAGTCAAAAACAACAATTCTTTAAATTGATATAATATTGATATACCAATTGTTCTATTAGATAACATCTACTGTAGTTTAAAGTAGGATTTTAGTTATAGTTTGCCATAGATGATATACATAAAGAGTTAAAAATTATATAGATTACAATTAGATATGACAGTGGA
>JAGFZM010004387.1:0-10363 GCA_017657215.1 Limnothrissa miodon
ATGATGAGTAGTCCCAGTCGCAGATGCGTGCACAGTGCACACAGAGCCATAAAGATTTAAATTTCAGGTGCAAATACTGGCGTATACTGCAGGGGAAATTGTACATTGAATAGGGAAGTGCACGCTATCTAATCTAATCTAACTATCTATCTTTGAAATCATCCGGACACGTCAGGCATTCCTTTGAAATACGTTTGTTTGCTGCAACAACAGAATCCAAATAAAATTGGGTCATCAAAAAAACAGAAATTTGATACAATAGCAAGTTGTTGTGCAAGGGCTCCCATTCAGACCCCTGAAGGCTCACTCATGCATGACATTCAGCTCTGATTGGTTGCATCTCTTCCTCGTAGGCCTCAATTGAGGCTTAACATTGGGCTACTCCCGTTATGAAAAGCAACCGCCAGTAGGATTACAGAGGCAGATTTTAGGTGACCTATCATGAAAAAATGACCATATGTAGCCTACACACACACACACACACACAAAGGGGCTTCATTGCCTTCCCACATCTAGTTTGACAAAATAGCATTCAGAGCATTTAGAAGCATAAACAATGCCATTTAAAATTCCCCATATTTGTCTGCAACTTAATTCAATGTTTTGTCCCTCTATTGGCTAATATCAGAACTTGTGGAAGCCCGATCCAGCTAACGGAGTGATACAGGGAGTCATGGCATATTTTTAGTGGTGCCGCAAGCGCATTCTGTGCTGCTCTGCATGATAACCCGGAAGGTCTCTGTCGGTTTGCAGAATGTTCATCTAACTTTTTTTTTTCTCGAATTTACTGAAAACAGATGAAAAGCATGGTTTTGAAAATATGGGGTTTGTTTGCAGGATACTCAATTCATTTGGTTGCGTTACAATAGTATGGTCAAAAAGTTGACACCGAAGACAGTAAAAAAAAAAGAAAACCATATTGGGCAATATTTGACTCAATTTATGGTAAAAAAAATATGGTAAATAATTTTAAGGATAGCCTCATTGAAGGGACAAATAAGCCCTAAAAACTAGGGGTGTAGCGTTCACATGGATGTATTGATCTTTATCAGTTCGGCATGTTCAGTTCGGTCCACTTGCATACCGTTTTGGTTATGTTGTGTGCATTTTCTTTCTCATTAAATCAATAACTAGTGCAATCTAAGCTCTTCATGCGGAACTAAAGTCTTCTGCGAGTTTCCACACGGACGCCTCTGAGGGTCGCAAATGCAAGCAAGCGAGAAGCTCCCAGCTCATTACTTTCTTCTGTCTGAAAACATTTTGGCTTCCCCATTAAAGTTACCGATGGACAACGGCAAGTTGATAAATCCAAAGTTTTTTGTCGACATTGTTCCACGGAGATCGGGTACCGGCAGAAAACACGGTATTCTAGCTACCTCTATTGCTAGTAAGCAGGTCTTCTCCACTACTGGAGATATTGTCACTGCAACCTGATCTGTGCTTTCTGTCAAAAACTTTAAGCTTGAATAGTTTTGTCATATTCAGGCTGTTGCTGCTACATGTTCAAAGTTTACATTTGTTACTTGTTTATTTATAGTTTTTATTAGTTTTAAAAACTCAGAGTCTAATTTATTTGAAATATCACCCAAATGGGTTGCTTTATTTATACAAATTCTATTGTTTGTATAGGCCTTTTTTTTTTAAATAAAAGCAGGCATTTTTTCCTGTCTTTTTTGTACAGAAAATTAACCGAACCGAGCACCTCAAAAAAGTGAACCGAACTGAAATTATGTTTTAGTGTACAGTTACACCCCTACTAAAAACTAACAGGCATTATACAATACCATGCATCATTAAGTGTAAACACAAACACAGTCAAAAACTTGCCACACACCTTAACAACTTCTGTCCCAATAGCAGTAAACAATCTATACATAAAGCCCCATACTCCCCTGTCCCTGATGAGAGTGTGTGAAAAAGTAGGAATTGAGAGAAAGAGAGAGAGAGAGAGAGAGAGAGAGAGAGAGAACGGCATTAATGGATTATATAATTCAAGTGCATGGCAGGAAAAACGGCCAACACGTTGCATTGTTTGACCTCAGCCAATAGCGCGTGGTTTTGGGAAGAACTCCAAGGCTCCAGCATCAACCATTTTAACAGCTGTAAAGTCCAATCAATCTTATTTGAGTTTTACACAGGTAAAATTACTGTTAACCATTCGATACGACCTTGCAGCAATCATACTGAATAGTTAATACTAAATACGGAATCTTTTTCTCCCATTGCATTGTAATTGACAGAACTAAGCATCAGTGAAAACCATATGAATATGTATTAAAAACACACTCCTGCATATACTAAAAGTTGCCCTGGAAATGTTAACAAGGTTCTCTGTTACAACACAGTCGCATGGCAAAAAGGAAATGCCAGAATATGTCATTTCAGAGGACACACTCTTGGGGGGGAGGGGGTCCGGAAGACCCTCTGTGATGAGGGAAGATAACTAGATCCGTTAAACTGGGAGGCGGGGGTGGGGGGCATGGTGACCTGGGACAGCCCTTCCTTGCCCCGGCGACTCCCAGAGGGCGCTGCGTGTGCCCGACCGTTTCTGTCCTAGTCCCTGATCCCACCCATGTCCTCATGGTTGGAATGCCAACAATCCCGAGAGTTCCTCAATGGAATTTCACAGAGCCAGAGGAGGAAGGATGAATCAGAGAGAGAGAGAGAGAGAGAGAGAGAGAGAGAGAGAGAGAGAAAGAAAGACAGAGAGAGAGAAAGAGGAAGGGGGAGGGGGGTGTTAGAGGACAAACGATAAAAGGAGGTGGGGGTGAAGACAGCCAGAGAGAGAGGGAGGGAGGGAGAGAGAGAGAGAGAGAGAGAGAGAGAGAGAGAGAGAGAGAGAGAGGGGGAGGGAAGAGAGAAAAATACAGTGACATGTAGAGATGGAAACATGCAACAGCACAGAAGGAAAGAATGCCTGAGTGCGCAAGCAGCAGATCAGAGCGTGAGTGTGCGAGAGAATAGGAGAGAGGGGGAGAGAGAGATAGAGAGCAAAGGAGGGGAGAGAAAGAGAGAGACAGCATGCATGCAGGAGATGAAAATAGCCCGTCGAGCCCCGCGGCTGTCGGGTCTCCTCTGACCGCTCTGGCAGTCTGTGAGATATTCTACACTTCCAAAGATGGCACATCATTTTGGGCTACAGCTGTTGGGAGGGGTGGGGGTGGTGGTTGGGTTGTTCTACTCTCCTTTGGGAACGGTGTGGTCACTGACCGCCCCCCCAACCCCTCTCCCCATTGCTGCTCTTCCTTTAGCGGCTACTCGACTTAGATGACAGTCCTGACTACAGTGCCCCCCCCCCCCCCCCCACACACACACACACACTCACTCACTCACAACCCACGCCACGCTCACACCCATGGAGTATCGTCTTCAGGGTCATGTCGGCACGCAGCACTCTTTGCACCCCATCCATCCCAAAAACAACGCCCAGGAACAAACCCGCACCCGTTGTTGGGGTGCCATTGACCCCAGTCATTTTTGTTTGTTTGTTTGTCTTGGCAGAACGTCGTGCAGGTGACAACAGCGCAGAAGATGTTGGGGGGGAAAAATTGGTTATATATTGGAAGTTGTCCTAGAAATGTTAACAAGGTTCCCTTGTTATGTTAGCCACACTGCGCCAGCTGATCCTCACTAGCCTGCCCAAGCCAAAGCTATTTGCGACACGCCAACCTTAAGTCAGACTATGCAGGACAAAACACAAAAACCTTAGTCAGAAAAAAAGTGAAAATCTGATATGGGAGGCTTGTACTAAGTGTGAATGTGTGTACCCAGAGTCAAGGAGTACATGCACAGGATGTCAGGTAAAAAGCCTGTTGTGTATTTGGCTTGGCACCGAGTCCTTCACAGGGCAGTGGGATGGCATGAGGGTTACTGGTGCGCAAGTGTCTGTCGTCTGTCTGGGAGAGAGAGTGTGCGTGCATGTGTGTATGTGTGTGTGTGGTGCGCGCGCAACACTGTTGGGTTACAGGGAGAGAATATCGCTCAGGATTAGATGTCAACCTGTTGACACCCAATCTCTGTATTCACTACCCTTCCCAGACTCCCTGCTTGGGTGCTAAGTAGCCTGGGTGACATATTTTGTACACAGTGAGGGAAACAAACAGCCTGTCCAAAATTACAGTTTTAAACCCACACCCCGTCCACCCCCTCCTCTGCAAAAAAAAACAGCAGGTGCTTTAGTGTAACCGTTCAAGATGGCCGCCTCCTGCGTAACATGCCGCCCCCCCACCCCCCACCCCACCATTAGTGGCAGTCTGTTAGGGATTCACAGTAGCTATTTTCCTCCCCTTCTTTACAACAGGCTATAAACTACCTTCGTTGCTAAACATGACCACACCTGGAAGGCATGTCAGGAAAAACAGCACAAGAGCATCTGATTCTGTGTGGGACAAATGGCCTGTGAACATTGCATCTCGGTGTCAGATATACCGAGTTCAGCATGTAAGAATCTTTCTTTTACCCCTCCTCCATGTGCTAATGGGAGCTCGCAGTCGAGGTCTGATGATGTAATAACATTTTTGTCATTTTTGCCCTTATTTTGCTTTTGGTTGCATTTGGATGGAAATCGCGCATTCAAGGGAACCAACTTTGTGAGTGCGTTTGTCATTTGGAACAAGTGTGTGTGTGTGTGTGTGTGTGTGTGTGTGTGGGTGTGGTGATGGTAGAGGGAGGGGGGGGGGTGTCTGCTGGGAGTGAATGTGGGAGTCCCACTTCGCACGATGCTTAAGTATCAAACGCGCCACTCAAAGTCAGGCAGAGGATGATGGCAACAGTGAGCTATTTATTGCCTTCGGCAGCGTCAACAGTCCCCTCAGCTCCGGAAACAGGAGTCTGCAATCCCTGGGATGAGCCCCCTGGACCCCCTGACTGGGTATTAACTTGGGAAGGCCAGCGGTCATGTGCATTATTGCACATGTGTGTTATTGTGCGCACAGAGGGTAGCCACGGGTTTCGTTTTAAGTAAGGTATCAAGCAATAGTGAAAGACAGGTTGTGAGGGCAAAAAACTAAAATAGCAAGAAGAAGCCTGGGACACAGACAGAAAAAAAGCAAGAAGGAACAAGGGCGGATGGCGGCATTTGACTGTTCATTGCCACCTCTCCAAGACAGGCACCAAGTTCCCCGGGAGTGGCGACTGTCATCCTGCTAACCACCAAAACTCCTCATGCCAAGCTGCCCCTCTGCACACTGGCACTGGCAGTGGCCCACAACCCTAGCAACGCGTACAGGTGTCTTTGGATAACGAATATCAGAAGTCAGTGTGAAAGTCGACCATCCGAGTAGACCTGGACTGAAGTGGAGTCGGCACCGTACCTTCAACCCCACATCCCCCCACCGCATTCACCTCTCTCCTTCCTCTGTTTCTCTCGCTTGCACCACCTTGCAACTACATGCTGTTTGGTCCCTTAAAACTCTCATGCACATCGAGGTCCACATACAGTGCATTGCCAAAGATGGTTCTCTGGTATTGTGCAACACTTCCCTGCGTGCCTGCCTGTCTCTCTGATTGACTGGAGGGCTACTATCCCATCAGGCTGTGCACGCAGTGAAGCAAGATTTGCATGCTGGCCATGGGCTTGGTTTCATCTTGCCACTAGCTGAGGGAACTCACTTAAAAAAAATGCAGGCAGATGAGTGGGTCAGACATCATTACAGCTCCCTAATGTGAGAGTGAGAGACAGATAGGGAGATAAAAGTAAGTGCGAGAGACCGAGAACGAGGGAGACAGAGATGAGAGGGAGAGAAACAGAGGGAGAGAGAGCAAAAGGGAGAGAGTGTGTGTATTTTGCATCTGCTGGAGGGCACACTAAACAATTCTGCTCAAACTGCAGCAAAAAATGCTGTGCACTGTGTGGGGCTCGACGGCCGACAACAACTGCCCACCACCCCAGGCCCCCCGAGCAATGGATTTAGGAATCTGAGATAGGGAGGGGCCACTTCCATGCAAACCGTGGGGCATGTGTGTGAGTGACACATCATGAGGCCAACATGCTATGAGGCAAACGGGGCCACTGTAAGCCAACAGCACGGGCAACAGAAAACTGTTGCCTGTACGCAATACGCAGAAGAGTACAGAGTATGCCCTAGATCCCCAACACACAAGCAAAAATAACACATGCACAGCGAGCTTGGCAATAACAAGAACACTTAACCAACTCATTAGCGTAAAATGTGTTTGTCAACATAAGAAACATCTATTATCTTGTAGCTACATATATATGGCCAATTTCATACTCTAGGCATGAAGGCCCATCTATTTTTTTAGACTGGCTAGGCCTTCACTTCCAAGTCTCTAGACTAGGACAAAGTGCGCAATATATCTGTATATAAATACAGACACAAATGTTACACACCAAATGTTTAAATAATGTAAAGGTAAACAAGGTATATTTTGCTACACAATATAATCTGACCAGGCCTCGAAACTGACATGTTTTGCACTTCTGCAATCGCCATCTCCAGGTTTTGACGGAAGTCCCAGGCGTATTGTGTACACAGTGTATTCATTCGAGGGGTGGTCCAGCCATGTCCACGCCCTGAACAACAATGTTCCACCTGAGTTTCTACACACTGTCCGCGAGAGGACTTCAGGCAAACTTTGAGTTCAACAATACAGGTGTGTCACCTGTGTATTACGCAACATGTTGTCTACTCTCGGACACACAAAATGTTTAAAACCATACCACGTTACCATGACTGTCCACCAATAACGTCAAACTTCTTACACGGTGCTACTTCTTCGTGCCATATTTACTTGTTAAGAGACATGGTTACCGTGTGGACTGGCATGTCCTGTAGCAGTATCAAATAGCTAGCTACCACAGAGGCCGAGCAGTGCTTGGTTAAGATTCATAAGCAATGTTACGTCAATTAGGCCTCGGGTGCGAAAAGACATTAGGGAATACTGCAAGTTGTGCAATAATAAAACGGTATACTACACAGACAGCATAACCACGAGCAGTGTGAAAACGCTCCTCAATAATTGTGCCACCAAGCTAAGTAGTCATACACCAAGCGCCGATCGCGTGCTTTTGGTGGAAAGGACACACGTTTGCTTCTAGCTGGCAGCGATTTCGCTTTCCAGTATCTATGTTAACAGGCTCCTTTTCAGCTACAGATTGCCCTATTCCTTGAACTGTTTGTCACCAGACGTTCGCAACAACCCTATATTTAGCTTTTTATTTTTGCAACTTATAGCCTACCCACGCATTGCTGCATGAACAAAGCATACTTGAAAGGCATCTTATTAATTTTCCATTACGTGCAATGACACTAAACTGCAGCTAGTAAAATTGTCATAACTTCTGCGTATTTTCCAGCGGCGTTTTCTTTATACGAGCGTTCAACTGGACGTGGGGTCATGTCATGTTTCTCCGGCAACGACGTAGTCACGATTGGAGAGCAAACTTTTCAAAAAAGCGTGCACCTTGTTTATAAAATACATGAAACTTGACAAATGCATAACAACAATTTTGCACAATCGAAATGCGCTGCACGGTTATTAGGGTCTTAAATGTTCTTTCCTGCAACGAGGACCATGCTGGCATTGCACAATCGAACAATTCGCTGCTTGGTAGTTCCTGAAGGCGCAAAGACGGTGAAATAGGCTAGGTTTCTCAACAATCCGGGTTGAACAAGAATGCAAATAACGCCTAGCGTATATGTGCAACTCCGGGGAGCATCGTCTTACCAGGAACTCTGCAAACGGGCAGATCTTTACACAGGAAATGCAACTGACCCTTTCAAACCATCAAACTTTGAAATGCATTGGGCAAGCCAGTCCTGCAGTAATGCACTTTGCAAAGAATGCAGCACCGACTGCATTTCAGCGGGATTGCACAGATCGCGTTAATATACTTACCTCCCTTAGACATTTCCCCTTTGCTGTTGTGGGGGGGAGGGGAAGCACAAAAGACTTTGCCTTCTCTCTCACTCCCTCCCTCCATCTCCCTCGCGCTGGAGCTTCAGCGGGCTTGCTTTGCAACAAAGGTGCAACCACAAGCCCGGATTCGCATGCAATTGGACTATTTAGGCGTGTGATCCGTTTGCTTCTGTGCAAAGAGTAAAATTCGAATTGCACACCGTGCAAATCTGCCTAGAAACGGGGAATTTCTGCAATTGCTCTGCAAAGAAAGCTCAGCAGCCCTTACATGATGGGCCAAGGCTAGCAGCTGAGAGCTCCTAACTTGGATCAGTGTGAGCCCCTACGAGCTAACGTTCTTCCTGCACGACGCGCAAAGGACATTGGGATTCGTAGTCTATGGAGGTCCGTGTACATAATCATTGACGAAATACATTCTTTATTATTGATGAAGATGTGAGAATTTGAGTGTAAATGTAATTATCTCACACACAGTTCAAAAAATGTTTTATTCAGTTATTTTATTGCCTATTGATTATGATACAACAAACACAAAGCCATTTAAATAAACATTGAATTAGCTAAGAACAACAAATTATTACGACTAAACTTCTTAATAGAAAGGACAGCTTAAATGGTTGTTTACTACGTTATCTTGTTTAGCTATTCTTCAAAAGTAAGTAATGAGTGGTTGACAACATTTTTTACTTTCTGCTCTGCTCTGAGCCCTCACAATCTAAAATGATGTAGGCTAGACTACCTTTTGTTTGTAAACTTAAGAAAATTGTGACACTTATTCAATTAATAGACTAAAGCATGAAATGTCATCCATATAGAGATATTATAAAACATAGCACCTGGAATCATAATTTTCATAAAGTTTCTCAGTATAAAATATCTTTGTTGCCAATTTGGCCTGTATGCCATGAGCTAGAACTATTGGTGGATATAGTGCTGGACTTGATTTAGTATCAGTTTAGAGTTCAAGGCAGATGGCCACACAAACCTGTCTGTACTCATTTTAAAACTGCCTGGATTCACTTAGAATTTACTTTGTTAGTGGGCCTGTTTTTAGTTACATCGGAATATCCAACACCCCTTTTCAAAAACACCCAATTCTGTGATATGAGTATAATACTTTTAGGAATAACATCATTGCTGGCCAAACTAGGCCACCATGTGAGGAGATGTGGATTGTGTGTTGAATTTGGAGATGTGGTGTGGTGTTAAAATGTGTTTTGTCACTTCTTGGGTGCAATGAGGCTCTGGTAGAGAGGCTTGACAATGATGTGCAGATGGAGTGAGCCATTGGTCAGGTACTCCGAGCTGCGGCGCTGGAGATCGGCACCGGCCAGGAAGTCGCCGCTCTCCTCTGTGCTCTGGTGGAAGTTGTAGACGTGGCGCACCACCATCCTCCCCTGGCGCTTCACCACCACCAATACCGTCTTCTGGAAGCTCACCCCAGCCATGTCAGCGCTGGAGGTGGCCGGGGTGACGATGACCCGCGGGCGGCCCGTATCAGGCCTAGGCGGGGGTTGCATGGCGCCCTGCTCGCCAAACGGCGGGCGTAGACTCAGCGGGAGCCAGCGCGGCGAGAACAGCGCGTTCCAGGTGATGCGCTTGCCAGCGTCATGCCCGCTGGGACCCAACTGCGTCTGGAAGCTGGCACTGCGGTCGTCGCGCGCTGGGTTGTTGATCACCCACGGCGTGCCCCACGTGGAGCCCAGGTAGTTGCGCGGCGTGTACAGGCTGCAGTTGACGTCAAAGAACTTAGCCAGCTGCAGCGGCGACGCCGAGTGGAACTGGTAGGACATGTAGAGCAGGTCGCGCACCGACTCTCCGTAGCGCCGAAGCGCGCGAGAATCCCGCTGCAGCTGGAAGAGCTCGCGCGGCGCCATCATGGCGTACCGGATGGAGCGCAGGGCGTTCTCTGCCGTCATGCCGTCGGGCTCCTGCCGCTCCAGCCAGGCCTCCACGGCCTCGAAGAGCTCCAGCTCGCTCTGGAGCACCAGGTCGGAGCGCTGCAGAAGCGTCAGCAGGAGCGGCGCGCTCACCTCGGGCCACTCGCGGCTACGCAGCACCGATGACAGGTTCCACGTCATATACTGCAGACAGCTGTCACGCAGGGCCTCGTCGCCCGAGCGCTCTGCGTACTCGTACCAGCTGACCGCACGGCCACCCGAGGGGGGGTCACCCGCCAGGTTCTCGCTCATGTACTGGCTCAAGCCCTGGCGGAGGACCGACACATTGTACTTGGTGGCCAGCTGGTGCAAGGTGGTGGCCTGGTCCATACGCACTGCAATCTCACCACAGTACAGATATCTATGGAAACAAGCCAAGTCAAAAACAACAATTCTTTAAATTGATATAATATTGATATACCAATTGTTCTATTAGATAACATCTACTGTAGTTTAAAGTAGGATTTTAGTTATAGTTTGCCATAGATGATATATATAAAGAGTTAAAAATTATATAGATTACAATTAGATATGACAGTGGA